>JANHZT010003768.1:349350-370204 GCA_032468215.1 Stegonotus admiraltiensis
TGGCCATGGCTTAGCTCAACTGTTCTGTAGTAAAGCTGCTTGCTGCTGTGAAAGTAAAACTGAAACTGAAACTCCTCCTCTGCTTGTGTTTTGCATTTGGAACAGATTTCTTTTCAGGTGGGGAGGGGAAGTAGAACTCCTTAGCATCAGAGTGTGTTAATAATAATATAGGAAATAATGCTCTGATGGTCGTTTTGAAAAATCCTTTCTTAGCGAGCACCTAGAAGCCAAGAGGAACGTAAGTGGCAAACTTCAAGTTTGTAGGCTTTACGGTTCTGGAGATTTTGTGATGATGCATGAGTGGTATTTTGCTTTTTTATATATGGATTCACTATAAATTTAGACATCACGAGAAAACATAATCTGACTGTGGTTTTCATTCCACCTTCCATGTTTTATGACTAAAATGTGTTTATTTATAAACTTACCCAATTGTGGCTTATTGAATAAATTGTGGCTAAACAATATCAATTATATAGTAATGATTACCAGGTTGGACAGTTTTAGAAGGGATCTGAGCATTCAGGGATACCTATCTACATATCTACATATCTACATCTACACATGCATGACAGTCCGCCCCCAAAAGGCAGGGCTTCAATTGCACGGTTGCAGCCACCATCCTGGCACTCCCACTCAATGAACATGAGCAGTGACTATTCTCTCTAAGCAACATCCCTCTCAGAACGCTGGCTGGGGAATTCTGGGAGAGAAGCCTAAGCATCTTAAAGTTGCCAAGGCTGAGAACACTGTTTTTAAAATTGTCAGCAGGGACAGTGATACTCTTATCCTCCAGCATGCAGTTTGTTGATTGTATAGGACAACTAAGCCAACCATTACAGTGATTGTGGGCTTTTATTTTGCTCACTCTCTGGAGATATGGGTGGGTGGGTGGGGTGTTTCTTAGTCTGCTTAGGTCAATGGCTGTGGCAAATGTAATCCTCTCCATTGTCTTTTTCTCAGTGTGAATACACCTTCACTGGTTACCTAGCCACAAGAGCCCCTTCTTCACCTGCATTTTTACATGTGAATGTTTAACGATGCAATAAACAAGCATCCCCAGCTGCCCTATTGTCTACTCATCCAGCAACGTTGGCACTGAAAATGAGTCTCCAATCCTGTAGCCTCAAGATTCATGGCTATTTCCAAGCATTTGCTTCAGCAGTAGCTGATACAGCAGTGTAAATAGTGTTATACAGATACTTTTTTTAGTCCCTTGGATTCAATGTTGACTCCTAGCAACTGGACTACCCCCTTTAACTTTCTTGACAAGATTTCAGAAGTAGTATGCTATTGCCTTCTTCCCAGAAGAAAGAATGAACGGCCCACCTGCTTTCATGGTTTAGGTGGGACTTTGGTCACCCAGTTTCTAGCCTGGTGCCTTATTATTTATTGCAATTAAAATATCTCTGTTCAGGGTACAAACCCCAGCAAAGCAGCTTATTATTAAAAACAAAACAAAAATGAAAAAGAGGTAATTTCAAAATTCTTTCTCCAGAACAACTGCTGACCAATTGACTCTCTGAGAGAGACCCATCTAAAATAAATTCAGTTACTCTTTCCTCCTCCCTCCCTCCCCCTTTCAAACTTTCTACCAAGGTATTGATTGGGTTTATTTTTTTAATCCTACCTTTATTACTTTATAAGTAAGTTAAGGTGGCAAACATATAATACTTCCTCCTCCTCTTTTCCCCTCAAGAACAGCCCTGAAGAGAGTTGGGCTGAGAGAGTGACTAGTCCCCAAGATTCCCAGCCAGATTTCATGCCTAAGGCAGGACTAGAACACAGAATCTGCTGGTTTCTAGGCCAGCACTTTCACCACAACACCAAATTTGCTCTCTTTGTTCTTTCCTCCTGGAGCTCAAGATGATTACAGAACATTACTTCTTCTTCTGATTACTTTATAAAAAAAACCTGTGAGATGTTGGCATGAGAGTAATATACAGTTCTGCTTCAGATATTTATAGTGGACCGCGAACAAATACACTTACCAGTAAATTTGCAAAGAGAAATTGTTAGCCTGTGTTTTTTTACAGAAGATTTTAAAAAATTTTCTACCTGCCCAGCCTGGCAATTAGCTTTCTAACTAGAATGATAAAATGTTTAAATAAAATGCTACTATGAAATATGAGTGAATAGACTAAGATCCAAAATTCATTTAAATATATTTTAGTAAGCAGAACTTGAAAAAGCTGGCACAGAAACTCTGAGTCAGAAATATGACGGGACATATTTACAAGAAGTTTTTATTCATAAGCACAAAAAAATATTAAGGACTATAGAAAAAAGTCAAAACACCTCTTCCATGATAACGAAAGAAAACAATGCCCAAGTTCCAGCCAAGTTAAGACTGATGTGGAAACATAAAAAATAATACAGATCCCACCACAGGCTGGCTGCTTCATGATGTGGCAACCGCACCTCCTGCCCCAGCTCCATGGGGAGGTAGAGTCATTGGAGGCAGAAACATAGACTTCAGCTTCCCAGACATGCTTGCAATTTCAGGATCCTGAGACTCGTATGATTTTATTAATCTGGCAAACTTTAGGACTCCTAGAAAAGGGGGAAAAAACAGTATTGTTAAGACAATTCTTATACCACACCGCTTCTCTTTGGACTGTGTAATACAATCCAGGACGGGTAACTTTCTTCAAGAGCTGCATTAATTTTCCCTATTGTGGATATCTTTTTAATTCATGAAAAGAAAAAATGGAAACGCTTTCTTCCCCTTTTGCTACTAATTTTCTTGACTTGATCATGGAGTCAGTCCAGGGCAGGGAGGAAATTCAAATTTTTTCCCTACCGGTTCTATGGGTGTGGCTTGGAGGGCATGACAGGGGAAGGATACTGCAAAATCTCCATTCCCTCCCCACTCTAGGGCTAGCCAAAGGTGGTATTTGCCAGTTCTCCGAACCACTCAAAATTTCTGCTACCAGTTCTCCAGAACATATCAGAACCTGTTGAATTTCACCCCTGGTCCAGGGGTACAAAAAATGGGTCTGTGGTGTGTGTGTGTGTGTGTTTGTGTGTATTTGTATACAACCCAGAGTCTCTCTGTGAGAGAGATGAGCAGGTTCTAAATTTGATAAATATAAATAAAGGTTGCTTTCCCTGGCTCAGATCATTGGCTGTGCTAGATAACCAACCAGGCACAACAGCTAAATCAGCCTCTCCCTGCTGCTGCCAATTAATTCAGTCATGAACTTACCTTCCCCATCATTACTGAAACCATAAGCTTTGATCACATCCTGTTGTATCTGGGTAGCCACAGGAAGCAGAAACTGAAGCATCTTCCCCATGTCATTGCAGGCATTGTCCCTGGCTTCCTCCAGGCGCTGAGCATTTTCCGGAGATCCAAATGCCTTGATCACTTCCGCCAAAACCACTAAAAAGGAAAAAAAATGTTGTACTGTATTACAATTCCCACCAGTTGAAGTCTGTGAACCTTTGTAAAAGCAGCTTATTTCTCTCCCTAAGAAGTACAATACTTGAATGACAGCCTTTGCATTTCATTCTCCTTTGAGCAAACAGCCATCTTAGACAGCCAGGGATGGTCTAAAGCAGTGTTCAAACTTAGCAACTTTTAAGATATTTGGACTTCAACTTCCAGAATTCCCCAGACAGGATGCTGATTGGGGAATTCTGGGAGTTGGAGTCCACATACCTTACAGGTCATTTTCTCCTTGAAGCATGTGCTAAGCATCCAGCTAGCATCCTGCCCCTATTGTGCCAATATCACAGTATAGTAGGACAAGCATTGCTGGGGAATCTAGAAGATGCTCTAGATCTGTGATGGTGAATGGCACGCGGAGCCATCTCTGGGGGCACGCGAGCCGTCGCCCTAGGTAAGCTCCACCCGCATGCGCCTCCCACCAGCCAGCTGATTTTGGGGTCTCTGCCGCGCATGCGGGAGATGTGTGAGCATGTGCAGGGGGTCGCACGCACATGCATGGGGGCAAGGGTGTGTAGCGCGCCCCTCCTGCACCCCATTTTTGGTGCCAGGAGACTTCAGGGAGGCCTAATAGGCCCATAACATGCCGCAGGGGGTGTAGTGCGCCTCCCCTGCCCCATTTTGGGCCTAGCAGGCCTCTCTGAAGCCTCCTGGGACCAAAAACGGGCTGCACGGGGGTCATGCACACATGTGCAGGGGCGAGGGGGAGTGTGTGTGTGGGGTCATATGTGTATTCACAGGGGGGCAGGGCATGGGGGGCATTGCATTATGGGTGTGGACACACACATGTGAGAAAGTTAGCAGTCACTGCTATAGATTATTGGGAGGAAATTGGCCATAATGTGGTTCACAGAAAATACTTTGTGGGGTGGGCCAAAATGATCGAAGACAAAAAAAAAGTTCTGTTTTCACTTTTCTGAAAAAACCCACAGTAACTATTTTCAAAAGTGTGCAGCTAAAGAGATCATGTATCCTTCCATACTCCTCAAGTCTTAAAACAAGACTTTAATCTGTCCTGTCCAGGCCTAGCAACAAGGTCAATTGTTACATGCAAATAATAGTAGGTTGAGTATTCTAAGCTTCACTATGAAGCTCAGAGTCACTATGCAAGATAGACAGCTATATAAATGTGAGAGCGATGAAAAGACAAATTTATAAAAGGTCTTTAGGACCAAAAATCATGACTGATTGTTCACTAAAAATACTCTCCTTTAATTCAAGCACAAACAGTTATCTCACTCATTTCCCTCATTCATGTTCATAGTCATACCTGCTATCTTGTACATGTTTGACAAACTAATAAACAAACAAACAAGCAAGCAAAATTTCCACCCGCCTCCTTAGCTTGCCTGTTGTATTTCTGATTGGCAGGGCCCTTTTCTCTCTTGCCATTGCCTGGGACCAGGGTGCAGCCCCCGAGCACCGCGGCAGAAAGGGCAGCGGCAGAAAAATCTGGGCCAGAGGTTTGGGGGGGCGGGGCGGAGGGGGGGGAGAAGACCACCGTCTTTGGAGGAGAAGAAAGCTCTGTCGCCAGGCAGGAAAGTCCCCCTGCTGTTGCATCATCAGGTCTCCCTGCAGCCCCTTTGCATGCTCGCGTTCCCTCGAAACCTGCTCCGAGTTGCCGCCTCACCTTTGGCCTGCTCCGCGCTTAAGGAAACCGGCGGGGCCTGGGCCGAAGCAGCCGGGGGGCGCTGCAGACTTGACATGCGGTGAGCCGATGTTGAGGGGAGGGGGGGGAAGAGAAGCCGAGGCTGTAACGGCGGGACGGGCGGCACCCTCCTTTCGTGCTGCCGGCTGGCAAGTGCTGCTGCTCCAGCGGAGGCCGGCAGAGAGAGGCACCCCCTCCTCCTCCGCGCCCTTGCCTTGCAAAGAGACTCGGCAGCCCTCCAGGACCCTCCTCTCCCAGGCTTAGGAACCCGCCTCTCCGCTTTCCCATTTCCGGGCTGCAAAGCAGACGGGGAGGCCGATGCGCTCGGCTTTGCGGTCTCCACTCGCCGAAGGAAGCTCGGCTCCTACGGCTGGATCTCTTGTTCAATCCGGGTTTTTTTAAAAAAATAAATAAAAAATAAATAAAATCAGGGAGGACGGGCGAAAAGCGGAATGGCCAGGTAAAGCCCTTGCTTTGTGGGCAAGTATTTCGAGATGACCTCCCAAGCGGGGAGGACGAGCCTCGGAAAGAAACGAGTTGGCTTCTCTGCTTTTTTTTTCCTTTTCTTTTCAGTGCATCCATAGGTGCGTTTCTCCGTTTTCTTCCCTATCGCTGGTATGAGGCTCTCACTCGAGGCTGAACGGGAGATGGTCGGCTGGATGGCCTTGCCGGGGCTGTATTTACACACAACACACTGTATTATCATCTCGTGGGCTCCGTGGAAGTAATCCGGTTGCTCGAGTTTGCATAAAATAAGCCACTTCCCTTTAGTCTGGTTATTGCGAAAACACCCCCCAAATAAACGGGTGGGCTGTAGCATTGTAATGGATTACAGGTTAGGAAATTCTTTCTACGCGTTATTCATAAAATTACCGAACACTTTTAGGATTCCTGGTATTTTTTTTTAAAACGGAGGCAAATTGCATTAGGCCTATTATGCAACGCTATTATACAGATAAACTGGTACACCAAAAATAATTACTTCTGCTTTAATATTGCAGCTTCCAAGCAGTCACCTTCGAGTCGAGATCGACACTTCCGTCCCTTTTCTTGGCATCAATAGGAAGTGGCTGCCTATGCTGCCTTCGAGAGCGTTAACCTACTTCCCCTTCAATGGCCCTGTAATTCCAAGCAGATCCACCGTCCGCGAAGCAACGAAGCGCAGCCGCCTCGCACTTCCTAGGAAACCGAACACATTGTCAACGGCTACTTTGGAAAACAGACTCAAATTATTTGGGTCGCCCAGCCTGGACAATGAAAAGCTGACAGCAAAAAGCACTTCGCAGCCTTTTAATTTCTTACATAGATACATATCTTATTTTGACGAAATTTGGGAGGCTCTCCGCCACAGCAGAAAGCCTTCTAGACAAATACAAAAAGAGCTGAAGTCACTGAGATGGAAGGGCGCGCGGCATTCACCCACGGAGAATAGAACACGTTTCAGGTGTTGGTGAATAAAATATGACTGCGCATTCTATCCCATCGCTGGCAGTATAAAAGCAATTATATAAAAAAAGAACGCCCCACCGTATTTCCTGCGGGAATTATGTATTTATTCCTTAAAATTTAAGCTTTGGGCACGGTAAAAGCCGTATGCTAAAGAGATTGTTTTTTATTGGCCAGAGTTTTAAGACCGCGCCCTTCCAATGACGAAACGGGGAGGAAGGGAGAGCCAGAAAGGGAGCTCCTAACTTTGAAACGGCCGTGACGGAGCCGAGCTGCTCTGGCCATATAGTTCCCCTTTTTTGGTGTCTTAAATCAAGCGAAGCGGAGAAAGGACGAGAAAACAGCGAAATCATTTTTGGGGATCTAGTAGGTTGAGGTTTTTGAATGGGCTCTTCACGCTAGGGAATTTCTATACAAGTATGCTGTACTGTGTGCAGTTTTATATACACGCCCCGTTTCTTCAGTGTCTAATCCTCTAAACCCGAGGACTTGCCCTAAGAAGGCAGGTGACACAAAGTGTCAGGTTGACTTAATGCCATCTCTTGCTTTGCCCAGATGCCTTTATCAGTTTGCCACCTGTGGGCAATTGTGCCCACTCGCAGCTGCATACTTACTCCACTTGAAGGACCTTTGACACATTTCCCTAGCTCAGGCCTGCTAATAAAGTGTGTCTTTATACTAGGGAGGAAATAGATCTTCACAAAAGCTACTTGCATTCCAAAGAATGTGATTTGGGCCAAGCATCTTAAAGACATTCTGAGATTAAAGGTAATTAAGTATAGCCTCATCCCTTTAATCTCGTGCTCTTTTTCTCTGCTAGCAGCGGAGAAAATGTCCAGTGCCACTGTCTTTCCCCAATTCTTGCTGATTTTTCATTACCGACTTAAGACCATGCTAAAGTTATCAGTAATTCACAAATCTCATTGTTGGGGATATGGTTGTTAAAAGGTACTATTGGGGGGGAGGGAAGCTAGTAATTCCTATTTATCATTTCTGGTGCTTCATTCCCTCACCAGGGCAAGGATTTTTCTACATGATGGAAGAGTGTCCCATCCACATAAATCGATGCTCAGGATGCCATGAACAGGAGCCCACAAGTCAAACCTGCGTACAACTGACCAGGTCATGCTCTCATATGTGCACTTCTCTACTATACAGACTGAATAGAATGAATCCTTGATAAACTCACAAGGTGCTGCAATTATCCAAGGTGCTAATTTCAAGAACTCCATGCAATTGCCAACACAAGGACCCTACCGAGCTGCAAAAATAGTGGGAAAAGATATTATATTCCACTCCAGCAGAGAATAATAGATCCAGTTTTCAAGGTATCTTTTTTCATTTCCCTGCTTTGCAATAAACTAGCAGGGAATGTAATTTTAAAATCTTGATTACTTGAAAATAATAGCCCCATGGCATGCAGAAAAAGCAAACATTAAAACATTTTGGAAGGCTTTTTTTTTGGCTACTTGGCTGGTTTTGTTCTTTAAGAGCTGCATTTATATATAAATTAGTGTGCGTGTGTGTGTGTTTACGCGCGTGCATCTGCACACCCATGTGTGTGCTGGGTGGAACTGGTTGTGTAGGGAGATTCTTCTCCCATAATTGACTTTCTTTTAATGTTCTTATGTAAATATATATATATGAGGACAGATCAAGATATACAACTGTGGAATTAGACACACACATGGGGAGATCAAGGATTCACAAATTGCTACGCAAAACTGCCACGTCTAACGGGATGTGCATGAGTACATCGACTGGAATGGGTGAAGGGAAAAGGAGCAGTTGCCATCAGAGACAATTTCAACCATGCTTTGCACTGTGTAGCCATATTAATCTCCCTCACTAATGAAATGAGAGGGAAACACACTTGTCGTTCCACAGTATTTTCCAGAATCATCAAAGTTCCCTCAAGGCATGGATAAAAAGGCAGCTGCTCTCTTGAAACCATCTTGTGGTGCTATGCACCTCTTAACTTGGCCCAGTCTTTCAAGGGTTGAAGAGGAACATGATAATGCCTTCTTGAAAGTCTGACAATGCAGTGTTCCTCAAAACCATCTGGTTGTCAAGGTACAAAAAAGGGAGGCCCCATTTAGCCCCATTATGCTTTTAGTGACATCCACCTTAGGGCTAGAGAGTGGTGGTGGTGGGACATGGCAGGGAGAAAAGGAATGCATGATAACTCATACCTTTTCTTACTGAAACAAGGAAATGTCGAGCCATTTGTCCAAAATCCTTTTTTGATCTTTCATATTTTCCCTTGTACTACCCTTCTCCCTCCCACCACAGTTATTTGGATTTGTTGAATGATTTAGGGAATTGTGTCACTAGGTAGCTTCTCCCTCATCCAGAGTTTGATGAGTTGATTTTCCTCTCCAAGAAGAAGAAGCAGCAACAAAGGATAATGACATCATTGTGGGGAATGGGGTCCATTTAAAGGGGCTTGTCACTTTCTTTTTTCAGGTGACTGTAAAAACAAGAAAGGAGGGAGGGAAAAGAGTGAACACAACATCATTAAGTTGTATAGTTAAAAAATAAATCTCTACGTAATATAATGGACTATGTAATAATGGTGTTGAGAAAACAATAAATGACAAACCCACAAAAACAAAAAAGGTTTGTTTGCAAAGCAAATTAAATAACAGATAAACTATTCTGATCCTAAGATAGTATTCCCATAAATACCTGGATGAACAGGCATATCTTCAACTGTGGCCTGAAATAAGATAGTGTAAAAATCAGTCCAATACCTATTGGGGGAGAGTTAGTTGCCATCCATTCTACCAGCCTTAGTTGTGCCCCAAACCTGCAACTTTTAGTTCTTTCTTCTTCCTGCAGCAGCAACTGCCATAGAAAATAAAACAGTCTTGGCCTCACAAGTATTGGGAGGGCCCTTAAAGGAAAGGGAAAGACTGATAGTCATTTGGAGTCAGTCCTTGTCAATTTAATTTCTGGTTGGTTGGTTTTCTTTACCCCTGAAAAGATTCTCAGAGTAGCTTACAAACTACAGTTGCAATAGTGTAAAATCATTAAAATACTACAATATTTCAATTGATGAATTTACATCCTGATAAAGCCCTGAAATTAGCTTACAAAACAAGTCCAAATAAAAACCTAAATAGCATAACAATAATAAAGCAACAAAAGAAAACAAATTGAAATAACTACAAGGTGTTTTTTTTAAAGAAACTTAAATACTTCTGAGAACATCTTTCTTTGTTGCCTAAAAGGCAGCAATAAGATATTAGAATAGGGGTGAAGAACCAGTGGCTCCCCAGATGTTCTGAACTATAGAAACCAGCATTCTTCATTATTAACTGTGATGGCAGATATGTTGGAAACTGTAGTTCAGCAGCAAAGTTCCCCATGTCTACACCTGCCCAAAAATGACGTTCCAACATAACTGGAATGTCTGGCAGTTATCTAACCTCTGCAAACAGATATATGAAGAAAGAGTTCAAAAGATGATCTTCACCAAATGTTAGGTGAGTATAAGACAAATGCACTCTTCTATATCTGTCTTCTCCCTTCTGGTGCTTTCCAGAAACATTGAACTATATGATCAAAGACTGCCTAGGAATTGTGTCCAACATAACTGGTGGGCACAAGTTAAAGCTTTGAAAGTCAGATCAGCTTCCTGAATGGTGCTAGGAAACAATGTAAAAGCCACTGCAGCTCTGTTAACACTAGCTCAATATCATCATGGAAATCAGAATCGGTTTTCAATTCCATGATTACAGTCCACATTCAATGAAGTTACTATTTACTTCTCATATTGTGCAATGGATTGCCTTCTTTTTGAGAAGAAGCAGAGGACAGCTTTACAAACCGATTCTGAATAATAACCACCAACCAATCAACCAATGCAAGTATCTACTGAGAAAGAAATATCATAATGCAACAATATTCCAGATTTCTATTTTTCAAAAGTTCTCTTGCAGCAAATTCACATGAATTCATCTGCCAAGAAATAACAGCACATTGCAGATAATCATAAAGAATGTTCTAGGTTACTTGAGTAATAAGGGTCATTTTTCATGCAATAATAAGATATGGAAACTTTGGGTACGAGATAATATTCTAGCTCTCTTTCAGAGAAGCTTCTTCACTATTACCAGTCTGATCAAGGAGAACCAAATAAGTTTCCAGGAATCTTTTACATTCAAAATTTTATCTCTCTCCAAATTAAGGCAAAGATAGGAAGCTGTATTTAAAACCACTTTCCTGGTCTGAACTGACCCTTTTCACCCTGTGAAAAGCAACACAATGTGTGCACATCTTAAAATGCTAGTTTACCTGTAGTAATCCTCTTGTGTGGGAAGTGGCACCCCATGCAGAGGGTGATGGGCATGCAACCACTGCTGCTGTTCCAGGGCCAAGCGCTGCAGCTCTGCTGACTGTGCATGCATGGCTTGGAGCTGGTGTGCTGCAGACATTGGGGCAGACAGAGAGCCAGGCAAGTCTCTGTAGGGGGCAGCTGCAGACAAAAGCAGAAAAGACAGAACAATAAATTGCAACTGGTTCCAACATGGACCCCATTTAGGGGTCCTGGGATCATTATTTAGCAAAACACAATATAAAGAAGAATTGCAGATTTCTTTACCTTCCATAGGACAAAGAAGAGTAAATGTCAGCATTGGATAATTTTCACAAAGAAAAGACGCATGTAGAAGTTTTCTTTTGTGTATCACTCCAAGGCAAAAGATGCTCTGCTGTTCTCTTTGCAGTTGAGCCTATTTTTTATCTTTCCTCAAGACTACATCTAGATTCCAGTCCAGACCTGGAGAATGTCCTTCTTGAATATTGCTCACCAGTCCTATACCATAGGCTCACAATTTTAAATTCATTTATTTCATTATTTTAATAAACTGAATTTTAATACAGGTGAAAAACCAATTCTGCTGGCAGTTAGCTTTTCATTTGTGGATCAGCATAAGCTTACAACAACTTAATTCTTGGAAAGTAATTTGGGGAAAATACTATCTACTTTTCTCTTGTATTTCCAGACATCAACTCAGATTATTTATGGAATTACCTGCCTCTGATTATTTCTGCCTGTCGCACCAGATCTGACAGGGCAGGCACAGTCTATCCCTTCAGTTAAACAATATTATTTACTGAGAATTAGGAAACCTCCCTTCTCTGTTCTTGGCATCTGTCTTATGGATCAGACAACCCCCACCCCACCCACCCGAAATGCAGACACTCCTGACTCCCTGCCCCATTTCTGGAAATCCTTGAAGATATGGATTTTTCTAAGGCACTAAGACGTGAGACCTTAAGAGTAGAGCTCAACATCTATAGTAGGATTGGATTATCATTTTTAGGAGACTCTACTTTGTTGTTTATTTCTTGCTTCTGTTCTGTCTACTGAGCTGCCTATTTTAAAATTGAGGTGGATAGCTGTATAATCTCTTTAAAAATAAACAGGTGGCAGATTTATTTAAAAGTCAGAAAATTCATGAAGAATATATCTGAGAACACCAGTCCTAAGGTATTCCTCCCTATCATTCCTTCTGTACCAGACTTGGGCACCCACCCATTTTCTCAATCCATTTTCTCTACTGCTATTCCTGTTGATCAAAAGGTTGGCAGTTCAGCGGTTCGAATCCCTAGTGCCATGTAACAGGCTGAGCTTCCGTTACTTGTCCCAGCTTCTGCCAACCTAGCAGTTCGAAAGCACGTAAAAAAATGCAAGTAGAAAAAATAGGGACCACCTTTGGTGGGAAGGTAACAGCATTCCGTGCGCCTTTGGTGTTTAGTCATGCTGGCCACACGACCATGGAGATGTCTTTGGACAGCGCTGGCTCTTCGCTTTGAAACAGAGATGAGTACTGCCCCCTATAGTTGGGAACAACTAGCACATATGTGCGAGGGGAACCTTTACTTTTATTCCTTTCCCCCACCCAACATTTCTAGATGCCTTTCTGTTTTGGTTGATGTCATATTTTCCCCACTCCTTAAAGTTCTTACCAAAAAGCTGGTGGCGCAGCACTTCGTTTTCATGGAGTGGGTGAGGCAGAAGTGGATTAGGTATAGTGCCCGCTGGGTAGGGTATTCTGGTGAGATGTGACCCAGAAGCCAATGGATCAATAAGGGGGTGAACAGAGGCAGAAGCTGCAGAGGAGAGATTAGTTTTTAGGTACACAAGGAAGAAGGGGGGGGGGAACAATACTACATACTGTATGTGTAGGATATAAGGAATTTGAATGCACTTTAGCCTAGTTTCTTGTATTCAGATTAATTATATATAATATTATATAACATCCTTTCTGTAATCTTACAATATAGTATGAAAATGCTGTTTTCTATATAAAAGGCCAATTCGAAAAGAACAGTGGCTTACCTTGCAGTCAGACAATTCAAGCTTGAGGTAAGGCCAATCGTTTGTGCAAATACTCATATTAATACTTATATGTAAATATTCAACAGCTTACCTCATTTGCTTATTGATTTAGATGTAGCATACAGTCCTAATCCTGATTTCATCAAAAGTAGAAAAGGATGGAAGGTAAAGAAGAGGGAGGGAGGGAGGGAGGGAGGGGAAGGCAGGGACCTTGAAAGCTTTCTTGAGGTACTCAGAATTCAATTTTAGTTATCAACCATAGGTTACAAATACAGAGATCATAATTAATTCACTGACATTTCTGAGTGATTGGTCTAACACAGTTGCTGAGACTTAATTCTCACTGATGTAAGCAAACTTGCAGCTGAACTCTTAAGAAAAAAAAAGTGTTACATGACTAAAAGACCCTCCACCCAGCAACATTTCATGTAAGCTGAAAATGAGCACATCAAGGAGAATGGCTGAAACCCAGAGTTCTCCCTGCCATACTAGTTTTCCCTTGCACAGGAATCCCGTGTTCAATCTTTCTACTGAAAAGTGTCCAATCAGGTGAGGTTCCGAAGACATTCTAGTGATAATTCGACCATTCCAAAGAGACATTTGAAATGTACTTCCAGACCATGCTGGAGGCCAAGGAATCTCACCTGCATGGATAGCGTCCTGCTGGTGGAGATGGAGGTGGGAGTGGATGTGGGAGTGCTGGTGATGATGGGGGGTCACGTTGAGCATCTGCAGCCGAGCCAAGGGGTCGTTGCTCAGAGCAGCCACTCTTTCGGCATGCTGTCGTTCAGCTGCTAATCGCTCAGCATAAGACATGTCAGGGCGCAAAGCCGGGCCAGCCGCCAGGGCTAGCCGTTCTCGCTCCAGATGGCCCAGCCCTGGATGGAAGGGAAAAGCAGGGTGGAGGCCTGGACCTGCCTGGAGAGCCAGCCCACCATGCCTTGGGAAAGGATCCATTGCAGCACTGGGCACGGCATGGAGCTGCTCCAACTCGGCTGGTTTAACTTCAAAGCCAGGCTTAAGACGCTCACGCAGGTCGCGATCCCTGAGATCTCGTTCACGGGCTTCCCGTTCTCGCAATTCTCTCTCCCGCGTGGCTGGGTCGCTGCTGTAGATGGCTGGCACATTGTAACCAAGCAATCCTGGATCAACTGCACCCAATGGGACATAGAAGGGGTGATTCCGGTTGCTCGGAGACATGACATGAGGCCGGGCATACTCGCTGAGGGTGCGAAGGGCTGGCGTGTCAGGACCCAGATATGGTGGGACAGTCGCTACAGCGCTGCCTTGCTCAAAAGATGGGCGATGAGGAACAGGGCCAAGAGATGGACAATCTACTGGTCGGCCCTCTTGGGCAACTTTCTGCAAGAGAAGTGAGAGTCGGTCATTTAGCAAGACGTGTTCTGCTTGCCAAGGATATTGTGTGATATGTGTCAGCGCATCCACCTTCTTACAAACTTGGCAGTTAATAAACATGGGTTGCATAGTCAACTCTAACTGGCAGCAGCTCTTTGAAAACCTCTGGCAGGGATATATCTGATTCTGCAATTGTATTATCCTTTCAGGGGAGAAGCCAAGAATCAGAGGAGGAGTTTCTGCATGTAGTTGACATTTACTTACCACGCTTCGTTCCAGTTCCCTTTCTTTCTCCCTTTCCCGTTCTTTCTCTCGCTCCCGCTCTCTTTCTCGCTCTTTCTCTTCCCTGGCCTTCTGTTCAGCCTCTCTGCGCACTTTCTCAACAAGATCAGCTCGTTTCTTGGCCAGTTTAGAGCCATCCAGGGGCACAAAGTAGAGATCAGTCCGTGAACAAGAATTAAAGCCACGATCCAGATGTTTGTTGAACCTGGGTGAGAAAGAAACCTGAATATCTCAGCCTCCATATGAACTCACCCTGGGTAAACCCAAATTCTTCAAGAAAAACAGTACAAGATTATTTGACCTGCAAGAATTAGGCCAAATGACACAACAATTTTTATTTTGCATTGTTTATTCTACTTCTATTCCTTGTGAGCGGCACAGTGGCCTAGAGGTGAAAACACTCGCCTCTCACTTAGAAGGTTGAGAGTTCAATCCTAGGCACCAGATGTTTCTCTATCAGGATGCAAAGAGAAAATATCTGCTGTGAATTCTGTGTAGGTATCAGGAAGGGCATCCGGCCATAAACACTCAGCTCCATTCAGTCACCCCAACTCCACCCCGATAAAAGGGATTAAAGGGTCGTAAAAAGAAAAATTCTGCTTCTGTTTCTTGAATAGAGAGGTAAAATGCAGAAGCCATACAAAGCACTATGACTTATACAAGTCTATCAGAAATTCCTTTTCAACAGCAATTCTAACTTTGGAGATTTTAACAAGCTCTCATATGCAAAGCTTTTAGAGATAGGTGATGTACGAATCAATTAATTAAATATAGATAGCCACGGGGCAATGGGGGAACTCTGTCCCTATAGGAATATTCCAAGCCCACTTGCTGACTTTTCAGGTTTTATTAAAGAAACCTTCTACATCATCATTCTTTTCTGCTGAATTCTGCAAATTCAATTGGTCAAAGAAGGAATTCCTTGCCCCCAACCCCTTGATCTCCCTTCCCCACCATCTCCATTTCCTTGTGTTCCTTACCTGGCTGATTGGCTGGCATGACTTGGGACATCCACCACTTTGGGAGCTGGGGAAGGACTTCGTATTGGAGGCATTGGGCTATCAGGGGGTTCAAATTCCTCTGAAGGCTCTTGCTTGATTTGTGCAGCACTGAGTGGCAGGGGAGGCAAGGGTGGGGCAGGGGCAGCCATACTTCCAGAGGCAGGAGGGACAATGGGGGATGGTGAGGAGGCCTTGTAGCCACCCGCTGCTGGAGAAGAGCTTAATCTGTATCCTGGGGGGGTGGCTACACGGAAGGAAGATGCTGAGGATGCAGGAGGAGAGCCTGGCTTGTATGGGGCTGGCGGCTGGAAAGTAGGAGATGGAGAAGCTGTGCGCTTCCCATAAGGGGCTGTCGTTGGAGCTCCAACTGGAGGCGATGCTGTCTTATACGGAGCTGTAGAAGAAGAGGCCATTGTAGTTATGACAGTGGAGAGGGTAACTGAAGCAGAAGTGACTGGGGGTCCAGCCCCATGGGCAGGTGAAGGGGGAGGGGGAGGAGGAAAGGCATAGGTGGCTGTGCTCTGCCCTTGAGGGTGGCTACAGAGTCCAGAGTATGTCCCCTGGGATGAGGAAGAGGAGGAAGAGGAGGAGGAGGAGGAGGCGGAAGAAGAGGAGGAGGAGGAAGAGGAAGAAGATGCAGAAGGAGCCTGACTGTATGTAGCATGGCTATGGGGTGGGTAGAGGCGTAGCCCGTAGGCAGCATGAGGAGGATGATGTGGACCGGGTTCTAACGGGTGGGAATAACTACCAGATGTCTGGGGTGTGGCAACTGCTGCTGGAGAGAGACCAGCACCATTGCTGTGGTTGTGATGGTGCTGCTGCTGCTGCTGCTGCTGCTGCTGGTGATGAGTGGACTGACCAGGAAAGGAGGCAGGAGGATGAGAGTTAGTGTTCCCTAGTGGGCGGCTGTATGGTGGTGGGCCTTGACTCCATACAGGCTGGGAGGGCATGGAGGGCTGAGTGTACTTGGGCGGCTGGCTGGATACAGAGAGGCTGCTGGGTGGTGGAAAGGAGTGGCCGTAGGATGAACTGTAACTGGGTAATGCCTGGGAAGGGGGAGGAAGGGGATACTGAGCAGAAGAGCTGGGGGGTGGAGGAGGAGGGGGGGCATAGGGATAACGAGAAGGGACGGGTGACTTATCCTGCCCTATTGCATGGGGAGATGAAAGATGTCCACTTAATGCTTGTCCTACCACCCCTGGTGAGCTGGAGGTCACAGTCATGTTATTTAAAGGGCGCAGAGCTGGAGGTGGAGGCAGATTGGCTAGCACGTGTGGGAAAGTCGCAGCAGCAGAAGGAATTATTGATGGGGAATTGTTTGGAGGTGTCTTCTGAGGAGGCAAGCCACCTGCCACAGAGGCTAGTGAAATAGGAGTAGTTGGAGGTGGGTTGTGCTTAGTACTGAGGGACTGCTCACGCACGCTTGGTGTTGGAATCCCCACTCCTGCACTCACAACTTTGGGTCCCAGTTGGACCACATTAGCATTGGGGTACAGAGAACCATGCATTGTGCAGGATGAAGAGGACGAAGAAGAGGGGGAGGAGGATGAGTTGGTGGAAGGAGTGGGAACTGGAGGGGCTTGGCCCTGCGCCTGGAAAATCCTTGAGGCCTGGGCTTCAATTTGAGATTGGTAGCCACTTGGGGGGCCCTGAGGATGAACCTCCCCTGATAAGCTGAAGTTGGATTCTGGGGGACGTGCAAGGCCCTCGGGCAGGGGAGCTGGTGAGGGGCTCTGGGGAAAGAGCGGGGGGTGATGATAAGAACGGGCGGGTCCTTGTGAAAGCACAGAGGAGGAATCAGAATCATTCTCCACACTGCCAGGGCTGTAGACACTGGGAGAGGTGCTTCGATTATCTTGGTCAATGTCTCGTGGGTCGCTGCTTGTCTCATCGTTGAAGCTATGGCCATCTAAGCTGTCCACGTCTGAAGGAGATTGTGGCCTTGGCAGCTCCTAGGATTTAAGAAAAGCAATGAATACTCAGCAGATATGCTTTCAGGGATATTAAAAGAGACCTTGCTAGGTAAGCTATGGAGCTATGTTAAAAGAAGAATTGCAATTGGGTATGGGAAATGCTGCCTCATTTGTGTGTGAATAATCAGCTTTCTTGACAAGCAATGGAAAATACAACCACAACTGTCAGATATCATGATAGAACAGAGGTGAATACTTAATAGATTAATAGAGTTGGAAGGGGCCTTCTAGTCCCTTCCAGCTCAACCCCCTTCTCAAGCAGGAAACCCTACACCATTTCAGACAAATAGTCATCCAATTTCTTCTTTAAAACTTCCAGTGTTGGAGCATCCACAACTTCTGGAGCTAAGTTGCTTCACGGATTACCGGTAATTGTTCTAACTGTCAGGAAATTTCTCCTTTGTTCTAGGTTGGTTCTTGGCTACATGAGCTTAGGAAAACAATAATTCTGGGGATGTTTGGAGCTGAGCCATCCCAAGGAAGAAAAGCTGTAGGAAAAACCTACTTCTGTTTTAGTTTTCTTTGCAGCATTGGTATCCTCTCCTTCACTCTCTGAAATCTCCTCTGATCGACTTTGCTTGCTTCCTTTAGGTGCCATTGATTCCTCCACACGACCTTTCTGCAAGACAAATGGACAGGGGAAGGGACATATTGCAGAGCAAAAAAAAGTAAATATCATTTATTCAAAGTATACATGTTAAATGTTCTGTTTAGCTACAGAAAATGTAATATAATTCACAAGCAAGTAAGGTTAATTGAAACTATTTCCTGTATTGGTCACATAAGCGATTCCATTATCACACACATAATGTAGTGGCCAAGAAAGTATCAGACTGCTAAGCACCCAATTTAGGGCAGATTTAGGGCAGATTAGGACAACTGATGGTGGAGGTTATGTAGGTTAACAAATAAACAATATTTGCCTTAAAGAGGAAGGCCCTTCAAACTCTAATAAATGTTTTTGCAAACAGCTGAAAATTCTACCTTGGTAGTTTGTCGTGATTTCTCAGCTTTGCCATCACTGCTGGAAGTACTGACACCACCAGGAGATGCTCGACCCCGGGTTCTGAGCTCTTCTCGGGGGCCCGGAGTCTCCTTCTTTCGACCACTCCGCATTGACATCTTTTGAGAAAACACACAATTATTTATTTCAGGTTTTTACATCTCCTTCCAATTCTTTCCTGTCTCCTGGCCTGAACTTTTCTGTCTCTTCTCAGTTTGGATTTTCATTATGTGTAAGGCTATCAAAAATATCTCAGTATCTGGATTCATCAATCTCATTGTCTATAATGATTTTGTCTTTACAGGTATTTGTCTAAAGTATTGCTTGCCTGGTGAGGCAAGTGAAAGACTTCAGATTAAGTATTTTTAATAGCAAAAAACTGTATATGTCATGTAATATAGATTTAAAATAAAAATGAATGGAATTTTGTAGCTCCAGGGTGTATTAAAAATGCAAACTGTCTTACAAACAACCACTTCTTCTCTTTACATTCTTTCCACTCCATTCAGTGTAGGAGAACAATTTTGTGTCATACATTTTTTTTCCTCTGCCTTAGTGAAATACAACAAGTGAACTGCTAAATTAAGCATGGATGATTACCATCCATGTACAGTTATTTCCTGGTTATGCTGTCTTTGTAAAACTGCAAAACCAGTATAATGTTGGGTACTTAGTACCACAACTGATAGGCTTGGAAGTTTAAGTTGTATAGGTTAGTTTAAAGTAATGAAAAGGACAAATTATCTTAGATCAGGGTTATCAAACTCAAGACCCAGGGCCAGATCCGGCCCACAGGGTACTTAGATCTGGCCCACAGGGCCACTCTGGAAACAGTGAAGGACCAGCCTGCGGTCCTTCTGCCAGAGAAAACGGGCTCCCGAGCTCTGTTTTCAGGTGCCATGGCCTCCTGCAACCCTCTGCCAGTGAAAACAGAGCTTGGGAGAGCCATGTGTGCCACAGGCGCCAACAGGAGTGATGTCAAGATGGCCACACCACCCTGGCCCCACACACACACACCCCCCCCGAGGTCAAACACAACCCTGATGAAGCCCTTAATGAAATCGAGTTTGACAACCCTGTCTTAGATTGCAAATTTTAATCAGATTTAAATGGTTGATTACCATTAAAGGTCTGGTTTTGATCCTGTGTGGTTCATGAAACCTGCTCATGGCAGAAAAACTTTCCTATTTCTGCTCTTCTACCTTGCAAAATCTAACAATACCTGTCTATGAATGTTCTAGGTCACAGGTGTCAAACTCGCTGCGTCATGTTGCCATCATGTGATGTTTCACAACATTTTCCCCCTTCGTGGAGCTGGGGTGGGTGTGGCCTGCGTGTGACGCATCCAGCCTGTGGGCCGCCAGTTTAACACCCCTATTCTTCAGAGGCCCTCAAACCTGGGCAGTCCATGAATTCCAGATTTTTTGCCAGTGTCAAGAGGTCAAATGGCAAGATCTTCAAAAATATTTGAGGATGATTAAAGCATCCCTTCATTAATTGGTGGAAGCCAATGTTCGTTAACTGAATAGACATGGTAGAAATTTAAGGACATATTACTTTCATTTTGAGGGTAATTTTGGTTCAGGTTTACTAATACAAGATGAAAGGAATAAGAAATTTTTTTAAAAAAATATTTCCCTCTAGGAGTGATTAATAATACTTTTTATGGAATGGCTAAGTAACATTACTTTATTTTGAACTTTGTGGAGTGTGTCTTTCGTTACATAAAATTTGCAGTTATTGTAGAACTTCAAAGATGAATTATTACTTAATCAAAATTCTGTAACTACGGTATAAATAAAATAGTTTTATTTTCTTACTATTTTTCTATTGCTATTCTCAACATGACAGAGACAGGACACTTTAATGTTTATTTCCATCTGAACCCCATAAATAACTCAGAATCAAATATAAACATCCAAAAAGCCTTGAAACTTTTCACTTGGAAAAACTCATCCGCTATGTTTTCATGATGGAACCACAGCAATCTGCACCCCAGACCCTTTTCTCTATCAGATACAGGTAGTCCTTGATTTACAACAGTTCATTTAATGACCATTCAAAGTTACAACAGTACTGAAAAAAGTGACTTATGACCGTTTTTCACATGACCGTTACAGCATCCCCATGGTCACATGATCAAAATTCAGATACCTGGAACTGATTCATAGTTATGACGGTTGCAGTGTTCTGGAGTCATGTGATCACCTTTTGCCACCTTCTGACATGCAGTCAATGGGGAAGCCAGATTCACTAACAACTGTGATTCTGGGGCGGCTGAATGCGACCACATGTTTATTGGACCCGTGTCCCTCCTGGTTGGTGCTGGCCACCCGGGAGGTCAC
>JANHZT010003768.1:387195-399731 GCA_032468215.1 Stegonotus admiraltiensis
AACAGGTTGGAAAGCAACAATGTCCCTCACTGTATCCATTACTTCCTGTACCTCAAGGATCAGCTACCACTCACCCTGAGTGGTGGCAGGTTGGGAAGAACCACTCTTCCATGGATAACCTATTTTACTAGGCAGGCCAAACAGTGTAGTTTTATTTGAAAGTGCTACACAAATGTTCAAAATGAATTCTGAGTCATGTAAATCAAATATTGTGATGTACATATATATTAATATGTGTATGTTCCTACATGGTTTACAATCTATCTCAATCCATAAATTTTATAACTGCTAAATTATGAACAGTGGAAGTAGTGCAGGTGGTAAACTAAAACCCTTTCCCCATAGCTCAGGTAAAATGCTATTTACCTGTACTTGATCTGGCAGAACCTGTTCTCTTTGTAAAATGTCCTATCCGCTTCTAATCTTATTCTGCCCTTATTCTGCTTCTATCTTTGCTTGCCATTGGAGAAAATCCTGATATGGATATGCCATCTGTTTTAAGTAAAACTATTCCCTAAATCCTCAGCCTTTACCCCTGTTCACTTTGCTGAATATCACTAGCCAACAGGAAACCATCTCCCAACCTCAGCACTTTTGACATACGGCTAGTATTTTCTGTATCTCTCTAGTGATCTTTCTGCATCTCTCTGAAGTTTTCTGTATCTCTCTAGTGATAAAATGGAATTTTGCAGCCCAGATTTGCTAGCCCCACTCAAACGGGCTATACATATAGAAAAATGAAATAGTAGAATCTCAGTTTGAGATAGTGGATTGTGTTCCAACAGAGATAGCATTGCAATTACTGAATGCTATTGCAGTTGACCAATATAATCAAAGAGATATTTTGGGAAGTAAAATAAAGGACATATCCCAGAAAAACAACTTGCTTTTTGCTGTCCTTTGTGAAATTTACTTAATACGTTATTTCAATTTGAATGGATGCAATTGAAACTTCAAAATCCAGCCATTTCAAAATGATGTACGTTTAGGCAGAGTACATTTAGCTAGAGATAAAATGAAAATAGTTGTATCTATTTGTACCATTGTAATTTTTCACATATACAGTATATTTATATTATATGTATATAATATCTAAATAATCATTATTTCCATGCAAGAAATGTGCTTTAAATTCCTCTCATATGATTGTATGGTAGTATTTCTCCTGTTGCAATTTACATTAAACTGGATCATCATAAAGCATAGTAGGTTGCAACCTAGTATGGAAACTATTTTGTATCATTTACATCACTATCTGAGTCCATGCATCCTAAGATTTCTGATGGTCAAAAGGTCCACAGTCTCTTCTCCTCTACTTAAAACCTAAAATTAAATACATTTCAGTTACAAAACTGCTTGTCAAAACCCATATAGGGCTTTTCATGATTATCTCTTTTAGACAACAGATGTACAATTGTTAATTATTTGTTGTGCCAAATTGTAACATCCTCCTCCAGAAAGAAATTCTGATAGCTATTTTTTTCTTGTCATTCACCTTTAATACATAAGTGGTTTTGACACTGCCTTTTTCAGGAATGTTTTCTCAATTTCCCAATGTAATTGATAGCTTTCAGATTTGCTGGTCTTCCAAGGACTAATCAGATCTGACACCGCTTAGCTTTTCCAAGATCAGCTGAGGTCAGCAAGGTGGAATACCTGCTGTGACAGAGTAAGAATATCAACCAATCAAAATACAGGACACAAAATATAGTACCTACTCCAGAATGGGGGCTTAGGAAGTGTAGTGCAAGTAACCTGTAAAAAAGTGCATGTGATGGTTAATAACAACCTTAGTACATGAGCTTAACTTATTTAGTGGATACTGTGATTTTTTGCAGATGAGATTTTGTAGCCCTATTTCAAGTATTGAAAGCAATGAAATACACTCAATCCAGGGCTATGGAGAAGTATTTCACCTTGAGAAAGCACACTACAGGACTTCCACCAGTTGAAGAGCATCACAGAGACACATAATTCTGCCTCAATCAGTCAAGTTTTCTCAGGAGCAGTATTTCTGCACACCAAATGCATACAAGTACCTGCTGGCAAGTGAAATGGCTGTTCACTCATTAGAAGAAGACACCAATTGACACAGCAAAGGTGTGGTCCTGCTTGAATGTTTTCAAAGGAAGCATCTTTTCCAAGAATTGTATGGCTGTACTGCTTTTCATAACCTAGTATTACATTAATAATATTGAACATTATGGTAGACTGCATTCCCTAAAAAATGTTGAAGCCAACTTGCTGGATTATGTAGAGGTAGAACTTCACACTGTTACTCTTTTTCAAATCCCAAGTATTTGTTTATTAATCAAATTTGTATGGACAACACACAGAGTTTATTCCCGACAGCAGCCTTACAACATCAAAAAGTATTTTTGACTTAAATTTAAATAATACTCTCCCTGCGCTCATATACTTTCTCAGAATTATATTTCACAGAAATATATATCATCTCATCTTTTATCATTCTTTCTTATATTATTCCATTCTACCTCTTTTCTCTTCCCCTTTTCCTCTTCTCTCATTCTCTGCCACCCAGTTTTTGCTTCCTTCTGACAGGAATTCAAGGCTCTCCAACTCAAAAGCTTTTCTGTTATCTCCATTGCTATAGAAAATATGAGAGTGACAAGCATAAGCATAAACCTGAAGATTTTTCCAAAGGTGGTTACGCTGTTCTAGACAAAAAAATCCCATTAATCTGAGGGATGCTCTGAGGGAGCTGCCTTGTCATGCATTTCTTCTATCCTTGAGTTTGCTGAAAAGCATGTTATATGCCAAATTCTACTGTACCCCACAAGTCTTGAGGATAACCCTGTCTTGCATCTTAAATGGGGAGTTTCCCTTGATGTTTTTATTATTGTTGTTCATTTACCTCCCATTGAGTATCACCTGTTGGCAGGAAAATCAACTCAAAACCTTTTAACACATTGTGGAGTCAGCTGGGTTAAACTGGAGAGAGGGTTTAAACCATTATCGAAGTCCAGAAATAGTATGTGTCTGCGGCCAATCAACCAGGGTCTTTTTAAACATTGCTGAAGGAACATTAGACCCATTTGCTTAGTGTGCTAATGTATTCTGGAAGAATGTTAAATATATATCCAATATATATCCAAAAATATAAATATATATCAAAAAAAATATCCCAATGTACAGATTCGCAGAGAGACATAGAATGAAGTGAAAGAATTTGGGGATCTCTCTCTCTTTTCATTCTACAACTATTTTCTGTGCATCTGACTTCTAGGTTGGGCTATTTTTGCACAAGGGATTACAACTCTTTCAGAAGATCACTAGGCATGGTTCAGAAATAGATCAGCTGCAGTAATTGGTTGAAAAGTAGTAGAGGGATCATTAGAAGTAGCAGAGGTGCTACCTCTGATTTGAACCTTGGCTGTGGCTCTGACCTGGGCTAAAAGAAACAGGCAGAATTCTAATTAGAATTAAGCTCATCTCTCATATTTCCCAAATCAGAACTGCTACAAGGGAATGGCAGTGTTTGCAGCAAGTAGCCACAGTTGGCAGCACCCAAAAATAGTCCATGGAGTTCACAAAATGATGTTGCCCTAGGCCAAATTGCCTCTTCCCGCCAAATAAAATCAATAGAAAATATGGCCATGTGATACCCCACCCTTACCTGCGTTGGCACAGACCATGGAAAATCTGCAATGCCCTCATCTAAGATAGAACCAGCAACAAATGTGGCATTCTTTCCTGTTTTAAATTGATTGAAATGTTAGCCTTAAAAAAAAGTCAGGTCTTGTGTTTTTTTTCCAAATGCCATTACACAATCTGATGATATTAAGGCTATCATATCTGAGCTGCAAAAATCTGAACATTCAATAAATGGCTTCAAAGAGATATAGAGATTTTTACCTCTATTCTGTGGTCATCTAGATGACTGAAGTCTATGTATAGTAGTGCTACTTAAGACAAGTTGGAGGTTACAAAGGAAGGCATGGAAGGTACTTGGATACCTGTGTATTTAATGTACTTGAAAGAATTACAGAGAATATCTAGTCAACAAATTGCCCTTGCTTACAATCTTATCAATAGATGGATTTGAATTGGGATAGATCACTATCAGATCAATGTTGGCTCCCTGTTTGTAAATCGGATGGGGATGAAAAACAAAGAACTAGACTTGTGCCTACCCAAAATGAACCCGTTCCCAACTACAAGTAGTCCTTGATTTACAGCCAATTGTTTAGCTACCATTCAAAGTTATGACACTGCTGGAAAAAAGTGGCTTATAACCAGTTCTCATACTTATGACAATTGCAGCATCTCTGTGGTCATCTGATTGCAATTCAAGCATTTGGTAAGCGACAGATATTTATGACGGTTGCAGCATATTCAGCTACATGATTGCCATTTGCAAATTTCCCAGCTGCCTCTGGAAAGCAAAGTCAATGAGGAAACAGGCAGGAGGTTGCAAATCATGGTCAGGTGATACTTAATGAAGGTTGTAAAATTAGGTGTGGCCATGTGAGGTCTCACAATGACCATGCTGCTTAACAACAAATGTTCTGGTCCCAGCTGTGGTAATAAGTCAAGAACTACAGGTAGTCCTTGATTTATGACTACAATTGAGCCCTAAATTTTTGTTGCTAGGCGAGACGGTTGTTAAATGAGTTTTGCCCCTTTTTCTTGTTAAGTTGTTAAATTAGTAACATGCAGTTGACACTGCAGTTGTTAAATTAGTAGCATGGCTGTTAAGTGAATCTAGCTTCCCCCTTGGCTTTGCTTGTCAGAAGATCAAAAAAGATACTGGTAATTATATAACCTCAGGATACTGCAGCCATCATAAATATGAATCAGTTGCCAAGCATCCAAATTTTGATCACGGTGATGCGATGATTGTAAATATGAAAAATACTCATAATTTATTTTCTTCAGTGCCATTCTAACTTCAAATGGTCGCTAAATGAACTGTTGTAAGTTTACCTGTATCTGTAATAGCTAATATGCATGTAATAAATGAATTACATGTAAAGCATACATCATAGTTTAAAAAGGTTGTGCTTCTCTTTCAGTGGAGCGTTACTCCAACAGAATATAAGCCTAAGTATGAGTAACACTTACTGTGTGTTCAGTGTATGTTTAGTAAGTATGCCACTATTTGCATCTTCACTTTAGGATTTAGCAACTGTGATTTCCTTTGCCATATCTTTCCTTCTGTAACACATCTCCTAGCCACTGCCTAAATCTGCCCCGGTAACTGCTTTTCTCTACCGTTGTTTTCGTGTCATCCCTAGCTCACAGATGAGGCAAATAAAAGTTTCCCAATTTTCAAATAGTGTTTTCCTCTTATCCCAACATAATCTTGGCCACTGATATAATTTGGCTTCACTTAACAGTATAGCTGCTGATACAGTCAAGGTTGGGATCAGCCCAGTTATTGCCACTTTAGGATCAATTGGCCTGCTCTGGTTGCTGGAACTGCCCTTCCAGAATCACCTGGCATGGGCTGCAGGAGAAACCTACCCTCTGCATCCATTGTGGCATATGATTGCATAAACCTGATTAAAATGAAATTAAACTTACTTTCAATTGTATCTCTTAGATCTTACATGCTCTTTTTATAAAAAAAACAAATTTAAATTCTCTTGAGAGAGCCTTCACACCTGTGTTTAAAGAACAGGACTATGTCTGTGCTGTAGAGAAGGTTCATTTTAAAAGTCTGGTTTTGCCATATGTGTGTTGCACGTTCTGTCACCATTGCAGGTATATTTCAAGTTTTTTGCTGCACCTGCCAACAAGAGGATTTACCATCTGGCATGTTTACTGTTTTCATCATTTTAGGGAAAGTTCGGCAGTACCATTTTACATATTCTATTCTGCGCCAAGGGCTACAGCCACAAATTCAGATCTGAACTCCTTGATTATTTGTCACTTGCAACACGAGGCAAAGATGGTTTTGCTTGTTGTGTTAACCTTGTGCTTCACTCTACAATAGAAAAGTGCTTTAGCCATGCTCAGAAATCAACCAACTGACTGTTTATAGACATGGCGGAGTTGTATTGAATGGGAGCACTGAAGCTGCTTCCTACTGCTCCACCCATCTGGTTAGTTGGGCAACTTCATAGTGGCTCAATATATACTTGCACAACCACATACTTCTGTCCATGTTACATACATAGATTGCTTGGTGGTCAGGCAGGAGGGGAAACAAAGTCAAGGAAACCAAACTTTCCTTAACCTGGCCTGCAACATATTCATAAGGACAGCATCCTTCACCGGTCCCACTATTGTTGTATCTTAGGCACTATGTAGCACAGGAGGCAGCACAATTTATGCAGAAATACTTTTCTGCTAGCTCAAAGATGACGGACAGCATATTATCATGGTGACAGATAGGCACTAAGTAGCTCCATTTGGCCCCTAATGTCAACTGTAGAAAAAAAAGGACATTGAAGAGTAGAATAAAGTATGCAATACCAAAATTAAAAATATTAGAAGAACAAGTTGTTCTCAAATCCCTTCTTTAAGTGAAAGATATGGCCAAGATTTATGCGTAACTTCATTTTGGGCATGCATAAAAAGAAATACATGTGAATTGATTTTTAGCTGCAGTCTACCCACAGCAATGCTTCAAGTACTGATGTGAGTCATGCTGGAGTCAACTTTCTTTTCAGGGGAGAGAGTGCCCCCTACTGAGTCACCTGCTCCACAGCCTGCCATCCTGCACATATTCTCCCCATGGCTCCCATCTAATCACTTAGTTGTACAGCGCCTTCCATGCAAACAGGTCAGGACTCCATGCCTGGTCTTTGGTTTTACCGGCCTGCGACTAATCAACATGCAGAGCCTTGCCTGAAGGATTACACAAACTGCACACACTTCAATTGCTTTCTCTCTCCACTCCCCCCCCCACCCTTACTTTGCTTCTCTCCATCTTTCCCTCCTGGAGCCTGTCCCATCCCCCTTTTTTTCCTGGTTACCAAGCAACGGCACAAAGGGAAAGAACTAGTGTGGAGGCCAAGAGAGGGCCCTGAGCCCTTGCAAGAATGGAAGAGAATGTAATGTAACCCAATTGGAGCCTCCTCCAGCAAAGCAAGCACAGAATTTTTGAGAGCAGAACCTATTGAAAGTTGAAATGGGGAAAGGGGGGGTCTGTTGGGGAAAGAAGAACACCCAGTGATCATGTTACACAAAGGGCAGCCAGGCCAAGTAGCCTAAATTCTGTAGCAGAAAATAACAAGAAGTAGCATCTACTAAATTAGAATGAAGGTAACATAGGTGACAGCACAAAATCTTGGCTTATGGAACGGTGGCTGGCCATGCATTTTAGCTTGTGATTGAAAACTCTGGTGTATGTCTTCTGTGTAATTCTTTCCCCCTTAGAACAGCGGTAACCATTGCCACGTTGAATTTATATATGGAGGGGTGGGGGAGTTACCTTCAGTAAAATCACTTAGTCATGCTCCAGCATTGCACATTTTTAAAAAATTTCATCCCACTCTATCTGAGATCCTTTAAAAAAGAAATGCATAATATAATACTACTTATTAACCCAAGCACATCTGAACATGTACAGGGTGCATTTACTCATCACTGAATAAACTGTCAACATGCTAACATTAATGAGAAGATCCTTTTATAATTGGATGCCATGATTCTTTTTTCTAGGATTACAAGCTATAGAAATATACTGCATAGATGCAATGTTTGAAAGCGAACAGAATAATTCTGCTTTGAACTTTGTGGAGCCATATCTTCTCTCCTTCAAGCCTGGGCCAAACACAGTAAATTATCAGAGGTACTACAGATATTTCCTACAAGAAGAAAACAGGCAAAAGTTGCAGGGCCTTCTGTTGTTTACTTCAGGTTCTCATAACTAAGGCTTACTAAATCTTGATGCAATTTAAATGCAGACTTTATGCCCAATCCCCCAGAAACAACTTCCACATAAATCTCAGTGAAATTAATCGGAGTTTTAAAACTAATGAATATATCTGTAGAACATCCTGGGCATCATCCCAATATAAAATTTATCTTTGCCACAATCAGTCCCAATATGATATCTCAGTCTCATGTGAAGCTTTGCTATAATGTGAATGTTGCTGTGCATGAGTGAATACACTTGCTCTTTTGGTGGTAGATACAATATTGCCAGATGCTTTTAAAATTAGATTATTAAAACTCTATAAATATTATTTAAATGTTAGCTGAAAGTAGGGGGCTGATTCATTCCCACTCTTTCTTTTAATAACATTGGGTGGTTACCCAAGCACTGCACAGCTGAGTAAAAAGCCAGCCATCTAGGTCTCGCTCATGAGCTTAAAAAATAAAAATAAAAGTTTACAAAATGGGTCTGGAAAGGAGTTGCCAATGATAACACACTATTCTGTTATTGCTCTTCTATTACAGCAATGCTCTATATCTGTTTTGTAAAGACAACTGGATGTTTTGGCTAGAAGAGCCAAATGAGGCTGGTGGGGAGAGGATTTAAGAAGTCCAGTCTCAGAAGGAGACTTGGATGTTCCCATATGATAAGCTCTATAAGCACTGGTAGTTATGACTACTTGTGGACATTCTGTGTTCCTAGATGATGCTTTCATGGTACTCTGGCTCATTCACAGAGTCTAAAGGGTGAGGAAGGATTCAAGTTATTTTGTAACCGTGATGGCGAACCTGTGGCATGCAGAGCCCTCCCTGCGGGCACACGAGCCATCACCCCAGCTCAGTTCCACCGCACATGTGCGCATCTCCTGCCAGCCAGCTGATTTTCGGGTCTCTGCTGCGCATGTGCAGGGCGCATGTGAGAGATGCACACACATGCACAGGGGCAGCGTGGGGATAACATGCGCATGTGCAGGCATTCCTACTGTTCCTACTGTTTTTATTCTTTCTTTTGCACTGGTATCTCCCATCCATTTATTAGGAAAAGATGGAATAGCTAAACAACATACTTTGCTGTTGGGACCCACCCTTCATTTCCATATGCTCTATCTCATGTTAATCAGTGAAACAAAGTGGTTCCATTTGGACTTTTGGGTTAAAGCTCCAAAAGAGGATAGAAACACCTCACACCCTATGCATGTGAGGAACGTGTATAAAAGGAAGATCATAAAGCCCCACCGAGTAGCTTTGTCCCTGTCACCACACCAGGTGGCCACATACCCTGCTGTCTCTACAGTTTTGCATAAAGGCCAACATATGTAGAAAATCATCCACAGAGAGGGTGGTACAGAATTTCTCAAGGGAAGAGAAAGCAGAAAGATATGCCTGACTAATGTCATAACTCTCTAAATGTGAGCTTACATTGTATTGATGTCCACCCTACTTCTCCATTTTCTGCTTCTGTTGGGAAAATAGTGCTATCCCTCAACTCTTAATATTTCATATTTGAGAAACTATGACTCCCTGTTAAAAATTATACTGGTCCATCAGAAGAAAGTGGTCACATTATGAGCTTCAAAAGGAGACTTCTAGTCACTGAAGCCTGTTGTCCCTTTTTTTTGTTGTTGTTGTTAGTTGCGAAGTCATGTCTGATCCATCACGACCCCGTGGACAATGTTCCTCCAGGCCTTCCTGTCCTCTACCATCCCCCGGAGTCCATTTAAGCTCACGCTGACTGTTTCAGTGACTCCATCCAGCCACCTCATTCTCTGTCATCCCTTTCTTTTTTTGCCCTCAATCAGTTTGTCCCTTTTAAAATTTTAAATTCTATGAATTGGAACCTTCATTTCTACTGAGGGAAAACAAGATCAGCCTGCAAGTAAAAAATACTACTCATGAGAAAGACTGAATAGAAGAAATTATCCCACTTATACTTATTAAATTATTGTATTTTTAATAATTAAATCAAGCAATTCAAATGTATAATAATTTAATTGTTGATGTATTAAATTAAAGCCAGGCATCAGTATCCTCAGCAGTGGCAGTTTCAGATATAAAAGGCAAAATAAAAATCTGATCCAAAACAAAGCTTCACTATATTTGGTGGAAAAAAGAGCTGTTATTGTCATTTCCTTGATTTTAGCCCTCATTATCAATATACTGGAATGCCTAGTACCCAATTCATCATGGTTTAGAAAACTCATATATAGGTAATCCTCAAATTACCACCACAACTGAGCCCAAAATTTGTTGCTAAGTGAAACATTTGTTAAGTGATTTTTACGCCATTTTATGACATTTCTTGCCACAGTTGTTAAGTAAATGATTGCATTTGTTAATTTAGTAACATGGCTGTTAAGTGAATCTGGCTTCCCCATTGACTTCTCTTGTCCGAAGGAAACAAAAGGTGATCACATGACACTGGAACACAGCAACCACCATAAATATAAACCAGTTGCCATAAATATGAACCAGTTGCCAAGCATCTGAATTTTGATTACATGACCATGGGGATGCTTCAACGGTCGTGTGAAAAATGGTCATAAGTCACTTTTTTCAGTGCCGTTGTAACCTTGAACATCACTAAATGAACTGTTGTAAGTCAAGGATTACCTGTACTTACCAAGTTTAAAAGCAAGAGATCAAGACTGAACATGGGCAACAATAAAAAAGACAATATCTAGAATAATTATTAGCACATCTTCATCCATATCCACTTCCCCATAAGCAGCTGACAATATACAAAGAAAAAGATAAAAATAAACAAGCTGCATTGCACATTTGGACTGGGCAAGCTTATAATTCCAATATTCTAAACACCTGCTTGATTTGAAGTTGATAAAACCTGGGCAAGAATCTTCATATTTCCAGAATGAAAATGTTTGAATAAACAAAAAGCAAAATGAAACAACCCTGGCCATTTATTTATTTATTTATTTACAGCAATGGCAAGCAAAATAAAAAACAAACAGCCACATTGACCAAATATAACAAAAGTAGTTTATCAGTTATAATATGAAATGTCAAGGCTTCAAAGAAAAAAAAGGGAGAAATGATTAGATAAATTAAATACGACAAAACAAAACATAAAATAGAAATAAAGAGAAGTAACTGAAATAAAATGATTTGTGTGTTGGGAGGAGGAGAAACTTTATTTCCTACCTTCGGATCAGAATGCCACTATTACCAATAGAGTTGCCACATTTTTATCTCCAGAGATTTCTGTAAGAAGGCATACATTTCTTAATCTTGGAGTTCTGACAATTTCAATTATTTAATTTAATTTAAAAGGCTTTCAACTTTTTTAGGTGTATGACTGATAAACTGCTTTTGTTGTCTTTAGTCAATGCTTCTATGTTTTTATTTTGCTGATTGTTGATTACAAATGAAGAAATCCTCATTTACTTTTGCCTTAGTGACCATTTGTTTAGTGACCATTTTTTCAGCACTGAAAAAGATGACTTATGACTGGTCCTCACACTTACAACCATTGCAGCATCTCCCCATTCACATCTGAGGCACTTGGCAACCATTGCACATTTATGAATCGTGACTTCCCGTGGTCATGTGATCTTACCAACAAGGCAAAGTCAAATGAGAAAGACAACAGGAGCAGCAAGTTGTGGTCACATGACATCTTGCTTAACAAACATGAATGATTCCCTTAATGACTACAACTGGGACTACCAGAACTGCCATTGCTAAATGGGACAGTCATGTGACATTTCACTTAAAAATTAATTTGCTTAGCCAGAGGTGGTAGTTTAATTAGGATTGTTAACTGAGGATAAAAGTATAAGACTTTTACACTGCAATTTGGTAGTTACTCAGCCACAGCAGCAGAATCAACATAATATCAAATATATCACAAAGGGTCTGTCAATTCACAGGTGTCCAATAAAAAGCCAGCCACAAAGACCATGCCAGGAATAAAACAAGGAGGCCTAGAACAGGTGTGCATAAAATGAAATATTTTATCTTGAATTTGGAACAAAAACCTTTAGTTCTAGAGATGCTGCCAGGCTGTTTTGGGCCAGTCATAGTTTAGCAATACTGAATGCTGGACAGTTCCTTGAAAGGAATTATCAGCCCTTCAAGGTAGGCCAGGTCAAGAAACAAAACTGCAGGGATTCAATTTTATTTGAAATTTATTTGTTTTATTATTTTAGGGTATATAACAGAATCTTGAAAGCCTGTCCAAGTTTCTCTCTGTCCCATTTTATACTAAACAAAATCAAGGCAGGGTTGTTTTGAATTTCTTTCTTATGGTTCCTTCTGTCTCTACATGGTACACTCTATTGTCCAAATCTCTCATATCTTCCCATTTCAAATTCTTAGTTTACAAGAATATCTGGGAGTACCATATCTTGGACTAAAAATATTCCAGATGTTGTACGTTTATAATTATTTCCTCTCACCCCCTTCAGCAGTTCCTAAAATGCCCATTCTCTCTGGACCACCCACCTCCATCTTTCCAGCAATTTTGATTTTTTTAACTACTGTCACTGACAGTGCAATGTATCCCGGTATCTCATTGCCCTAGCCCTGATTTCCCAGAGTCTTCAGTTCCTCTCTCCTCTGCCTCCCCTCAGTTATCAATGTTCTTTTTTTTTTTGCTTTGATTTATATGCCGCCCTTCTCCGGAGACTCAGGGTGGCTTAAAATGCGTTAAGCAATAGCTTTCATACTTC
>JANHZT010003768.1:429125-442123 GCA_032468215.1 Stegonotus admiraltiensis
AAGCTATTCTTTGAGGAATCCACTTGCCTCGGAGTTTTTGACTGCGATGGATCTATTACTTGGAACGCTGACAGTTACTCTCTGACATCTTTTGCTTCCTTTTCTCTGGTTTTGGTATTCTATTTCTTCCTCTTTTCAAAGCATAGGCTATGGTTTTTGTCATTACTGTTATTGTCTTTCTTTCCTTTCATTTACTTTAATTTCTTTTAATCCAAGGTCTCGTTTATAGAAGACTTTGGTACTGTTCCAGATGGTGGTTCTAGAAGGCATATAATCTGGATATAATTACAGAATATAAGTTAGCATGTTGATTTTCTTCCCACTTGATTGCAAATTGATTCAGTGTTAACATTTTTGTGTGACTATAGATACCTATTCCAGGTGTTTCTGTTTCTTGTATTGATCTCCGGCTCAGGGATTGGCAATCTTTGATATTGTTGGCACATCTGGAATTTATGGGCATCTTATGGGCACTATCACAAAATGGCTGCTGTGAAGGCTTATCCGTTAACAAAATGGCTGCCTAGGTGACTATGGTTAGTCACAACACACTAATTTATCACAAGAGAAATGGATGAAATTATTACTTAAGGTTTATATAACCATACTGCTTACATTTTCTCTAAACAATCTCTGCTTCTCTTTCTCTGGATGAATGGTGGAACTTTATGTGATGGGTTTTATGCCATATAGAGGCAGAAAATTTCATCAATTTACTTCTAAGTAAGGTTTGACACTATCACTGTTCTCATGCTCATGAACTTTGATCGGAAGCTCATGAAATTCCCTGGAAGTATAAACAGTATCTTTCTACTTTTTAAAGCTTTCCTATCACTTCCATCTTTTTGCCTTTTGATTATAAATACTAAGAATCCTCCAACAGAAAACATTCCCACTGAGCTTGAATAAAAACTAGAGTAGACTCAATGTCTGTTGGCCAAGTCTGATGGGTATATGGGCAGGCCTGAGCATCAAAATTAGCATCTTGTCAAAGAAGAAATACTGTGATTTCTTTTAACTTCCAAGTATGAAAATCATGAATTTCAGTTCAATTTCAGAGATCTAAGTATGCATGTAAATGTAAGAGTTGTTATTTTATCTTCTTCTTCTTTTTGCTTCATATCCTCCCACTATTGCAGGAATTTTTCCTTTCCTTACTCTCTTGGCTCTAGTAGTGGGAATTAATAAGTGAGCACAGCTAAAACTGAAATTGCTCAGATTCAGTGTGAGGCATTTGATAGAGATGGGAGGAAAAAGGAAATATTGTTCAATCCTTCTGTCATTTAGGGTTGGTAACACCTGACCTTTCCAGCTCACTTCCTTTCAGTAGAACAAATCCATTAGCTCAATGCATGGGTTGCAGAAAAAGATGCAAACTGCTTCTTCCTTGTCAGTTTTTTGTACCTTTTGAGGTATACAAATCCACCTCGACAGTTGGATTCCCACGAGAGTCTAGGATCTCCCGAGCACGAATCTCCTCAATGGACATTGTGGAAATGGGATTTCCTGGGGGAGAATAAAGATAGAAAGCCCAAGAAGAGAATGGAAGACAGAGAGTTAGCTTTGAAATTTTCATCTTATGAACTTTCACATCCCTGTTCCCATCAAAAGGCTCCTCAGTTAGAAATAGAATTTAAGTGTACAAACAGTGTAAAGAGTATGAAGGATAAAATGGAGGTAGTTGGTAATGCCATAAAAGTCTTACATTGTGAATACAAGCATGACATACAGCCCTGGCTCTTAAAAGTAGCTGGTGCAATTTTCTAAGGTGCATTTAGGCTGAAGGCGTATCTCACAATCTTGCAGCTGCTGTGCAGATGAGTCAGCCAGCCAGAGTAGAACACTCTCACTCCCCACCATCTGATTTTGGAAAAGCTACAGCAGGTCATTTGCCTTTCTGGTAATAAGACCCTCTCAGCCAGAAGTCTTTTCTTTAATTCTTCAATTTAAGGACTCCCTGGGAGAAAAATGCTCTCTGTTCTTCCTGTTCAGATGTTTCATGATTTTGTTCCTGGCATTGAACAGACATGCTGTAGTTGCATCCTTGGGAGCAATGGCACAAATGAAAGACTGTGTCCAGTGGTGGGATTTAGCCAGTTCACACCACTTTGGGAGAACCGGTTGTTAACTTTCTGAGCATTTTAGTGAGCTGGTTGTTGGAAGAAATAATTAGGGCAGAGAACCGGTTGTTAAATTATTTGAATCCCACCACTGAGTCTCTTTTCTGGTAGTCCAGGACTCAGGAGGGGCTCCTCCCACTTAGGAGAGGCAACCAAGATTTGTAGCATTATCTTTGGCTGGAGAAATTTCTTCAAAGGGAAAGACACTTTATATAGGCTTGGAAGTAGTTACACTTTTTTTGGAGGTGGTGGGGAACTGCCTGTACCCTTGGGAGAAAAGTAGCAGTGCAAAGAGGCACTTCAGTTAATGTGCCCTCTTTTTTTCTGCCCTGGCTTCCAATGTCTTGTCTTCATAATATGTACACATCTGTTCTGTGGGCTGCAGTCTTACAACAAATTTCAGTCTCATAACAGCAAGGCAGAGGCCTGAACTCACCAAATGGATCAGAATTTCTTATTGGAGATAAGGTGCTGCCTCGTCATTCACAGAGCCAGCCCTACTGCTGGCTATGGGAAAGGAACTGTTTCATGACAGTTCAATATCAAGAGACAAACAGCTGGATGTTATTCAGCCTGCCTTGCACTTCTTAAATTACAGTAAACTTCTGCCATCAGCTGCAGTGGAGCAAGATGGAATTGTCAACTTTGAGAGCTTTGGTTTTTGTTATGGAAATGATGCAGGTACCATACTGGCATAGGAAGGAAGGAAGGAAGGAAGGAAGGAAGGAAGGAAGGAAGGAAGGAAGGAAGGAAGGAAGGAAGGAGAGAGATGTTCAATCTGCTTTTTCCTCAATTCCCTGTTGTGTTTTCTTTGCCTTTGCCTTTGCTTCTGACCATGGTTGTAAAGGTATTAATGTCTATTTTTCTGGGTCCAATAGCAGTGACTTCATCTTGCTCTAGCTCCTGAGGCAAATTTAAGTTGTCTTTAGTGTTCATGGTGCTAATGTAGAATTTTATTCTGACATCTCCAAAAGTAGCCTCAAGCCTATGAATTCTGTTAGGACTTGTCACTTTGGAAGGCAATCGGGTAACTGATAGTAACAGATGTAAAGGTAGAACGGGGATTGACAATGGGGAAAGTACTTGCCATGGTGATATTCTGCTTGCCATGAGGATGAATAGTATTGGGTGGATAGTATTTTGACTCAAGGGCAGGAAAAGACCAGAAACCTAGCTGTCTGCCACAAATGGCTGATATCTACTTTATCACAGACTGTGCAGTTAATGTTTCCAGATATTATTCTGTTAGTAGAATGTGCTTTCTTCTACTTTTGTATCATCCCAAAAACAGAATAGGCAGCTGAAAATGAGGAGGTTGGGTTTATTTGAATTCAAGAATCAGAAGACTTTAAAAATAATTTATTTCCTCCTGCTTTGGTCCCATTTCTATTCCCCTCCAATCCTACAACTTCCTTTAGAAAATGATGCTGTAAATTTAGACCTGAATTGCTTAGATCACATACCAATTGGTTCTTAAGGTCTCATGCCATAGGCTGATATTATTGATGACACTTTCTACTTCTAACCCAAACTTGAAAAAGCACAATAAATTCTCCGTAATGAGAAAATTTGCCTTCCAAAGTATTTCCCTTTGCTATCAAAGAAAGAGAAGTATGTTAAAACTTATGGGAAATGTATAATAGAATCCATGCAAATTTGAAATTAGTTTAAAAGCTAATATGGCTGTGCTGGATCACATCTTCAACCTATCAAGTCCAGTTCTTTATTTTCTCGGTAGCCAGCTATATGCTTGTGGGAGGCCTCAGCGTAGGATGTGAATACAATAGTATCCTGCAGTTCATGTTCCCTAGTAGCTGAAGAATAGCTATTTGGCTACTGTGGTTTTTCCAAACAATTATGGAAATTGTATTTTGATGAAGTAGTTGCAGATTCTTTGTCAAAATTCCTTGTTCAATACAATGCAATTTTTATAACTGAAGTAAAGATGAATGACTTGAAATATTAGGACTCTAGCAGTGCACAAATGAAGGTGCATTGTGCTATATGAGGCATGACCAACGTATCAGAGGTGGCACTAGGCAAAAGTAATGACATGTATCATAGAGGATTAGAGATGGAAAATCCAGATTTGGACTTCATGGCAGAATCTATTCAGGATGGTCACCTGTACAAATCCTATTAAAATAAAGAGGAGCTATGCTAAGGAAAGTAGGACAGTTTACTACATAGAATTTGATTATGACTTTCCTATGGCTCAAATTGGACTCACCTTTTACTACTGTTAATCCACCACAGGTTTGCTCCATTATATTAATAACTATGTTGTATACTACTTGTGTGGCATAAAACTAAATTTAAGTATAAATAAATTTAGATGTAATTAAACTAAAAACCAGATTATTCTCAGCTCACCTCTAGCCCAAAAGAAATTTGAAATCTTCTGGTTCTCTGCAAGAAACTCCAGATCTCTGCATTTCTTGAAGATGGGTAGTTTCCTGCTGATAAGTACCCCTTCGTTGGTCTCCCTTTTCATCTGGTAGACCACCCATCTTCAAGATGGGTACCCAGCACTAGACAGTAGCAGGAGACCCGTACGTTTGGCCACCTCTCCATCTAAGCAGTTTTAAAGCCTTATGTGGAAATGTCCTTGCAAGACAAAACATTAATACTCTCCTATAGCCTGCTTTATCTTTAATTGCATTAGTTTGAGTTTATACTGTGCACACTTCTTGATTGCAATGATGTGGAAGTAACAGTGGCCTTTCCAGATAATGCCATTATTGTGTAGTATCCAAAGTGGTTGTGTGTGTGTCACCATCATTTAACATGTGCTCTTTACAAGGATTGAAATCTTCCCAGGCAATTCAAACCCTATACCATGAATGCAAATGTTATTCCTAAATTCTGAGATTGATCAGAACCAAACCTACATATTTCGAACTGTTACTTTACAATTTAAGAATAAGAACAGTAAAGACTAGGGGGAAAAGTTGCTTTCTTAAATGAATTTTAGCTACCTCTGAGATCTGTGTGCATTTCTCCTTTTCTTCTGCATTCATAGAATAGACAAGATATTCACAAACCTTGCCTCTGATGCAAACTAAATTCCACCTGTCCCAGCTTGTGCGGTTTTACTGGGGAGATGAAGAATATAACAACTTATTTTCAGTGGATGTATTTATTTGCTACAAAACACAGCTTCCTCCTTTAACCATTTTAGATTGCAATTTTAATTACACTTATTTGGAAGTAAGACATACTGAACTTAACTGCTTTTATACCTCAGCAGATCTATACACATTCCACTATTCTCTCAGCTCCTAGGAGGAGCCAAATGCAGCTAACATACATAAATACAGTATGTACAAATAAATTACTAGTAGAGCTAAACAACTCCTCAGGATTAGTGCCTTACTATAAAGAAAATTTTAATTTTTCCTTGCTGGATGTGTTTTTATTTTTAATTTTAATTAAAAAGGCTCTTTACCACTCATGCTATTTACATTTTATTTGAACAACTTAGATGCAAGACAGGTGTTTGATCAGAGATACCAGTAATCACACAGAGGAGCTCTCATGCCTAAAACAGGCACACATTTATTGTAAAAACTACAATTCCTTCATGAATCTCAGAGCACCTCCCACATAATTCTTCTTCGGCTCCGATCCAGGTTTCACAGAGAGCTGGGCCTACTCTTACATCCCTGTAAGATTGTGTTATGTGTCTTCTGACCATCTCTAATATTCTGAACATAAAGATGTAAAGGATACAAATGAAGTGTTCAGAGAAAAAAAAAAGTCAATTGCTTCATTAGCATGAAAGCAGGGGGTCTACCCATTCTTATCAAAAGCTCTGAAAGTGGGCAGATCCAGAAAAGAATGCAGAATTCAGCTTTCTTCCTTCCCAGTGAAATCTCCTTCCAGTAGTTAGTTGACTTGCCTCCTTGCTCAACCATCCCCTTCTTGCCTGGTGCTAAACTGTAAATTTTTAAAGCAATGACTATAATCTGAAAGGAAAATAAGAATGATGAAGCCATATTGCCCTTTAGTGTCATCAGGAAGATATTTATGGCCATTCCTCTACCTGCACCACAGTGATGCAGATGCCAGGCTACAGAGCGGAATGAAAGCCACGATAGGTCTAGCAAAGAAAAACCTATGAGACTGAGGATGAAGGCTGATCCAGAACGGACAAATGAAAAGACTAAGCATATAGTATAAACTGTAGCAGAATTAAGTTTTCTGCTCTCCTATCCATTTTAATCCATAAAAATAGCAGTCACTTTGCAAGAAAAGCCCTCAGGATCTTTAAGTGTCAGTTATTAAGGCTGGGATTTTCTGGCCCCTGAAAGTATATATTCCCCTCCCACCCACCATTCTGACCTGTTATCCCAGGCTGTCACTCTGAGATGGCAAGATTCAACTAGCTCAGAAATTTCTCTGTTCAAGTAACAGGAGATTATTTATTTCTTCTCTACATTCTGTCATGTATCGATTGGCATCCATATTGAGGATTCCATTAGTCTCAGCATTTCTTTGGCAGAGTCCAAAGTGTAAGCAATCTACAATTCTCCATTCATCAGTCCTGTTGATACACTTGAGTCATTCCAGTACTGATTGAGGTTAGAACATTTTATTGGTTTGTATCTTCTGCTTTGACCCCATCCTTCAAAGACTCTTAGGTTTAGAAAAGCTAGATTTATTCGAGCTGCTTTCCTGACACCCAGGCACATAGGTCCTCATTCTTCAGTTCCTTCCACCAGCGCTCTCTTTCCCATTCTCCCACACAAGTACTTTCCAAACCAGCAGTAAGAAAAATCAGAGGCACCAGGAGCAGTTTGGTTCTGAAAGGAGGTCAGGCTCAGATAAGCAGGGATAAGGATTGGCCAGGGAGGGGGAGAAGGAGATACAGTTGAGGAGCCCAAGAAAGCCACGGGAAGCTGTTTGAATGTTGTTATGTCTGCATGGTCTGCACCTCTAGGCTTTCAGATAAGGCATTGGTCGCACGAAACCCATCCACATCTTCATTTTCCCAGATGCCAGCAAAAAGATGGAAAGCACACCATCATCTTAAAATGGTGCAATAAGAGATTATCAGGCTGCCATTGCTTTCCTTTCAGGGTCCCAAAGAGGAACCCAGGTGTCCAATGTATTACTCTGTGTCAATCATAGTTGTGGTACAGTCTGCAGTGGCATCACCTACTTGCCTACAGCTGGTGATAATGGGAAAACTCAGCTTGATCCCAAGGGTGAAAAAGACTTGTCAGGTTCCCTGCACATCTCTGTTAAGGACGCATCACTTTTTTTGTCCCCAACTCTCAACTCCACAGTTCTGATCAGCTATCACAAACACAACATCCAGAGAGAGGAATTTGCAGCCACCAAAGGTGAGACAGAAAGCTCAGAAGGTCATGTGTTAGAAAGCTAACATGAAAAAAAAATCAGAATGGCAAAGACAATATTTGTAATGCTTAAGGGAGTAATCTTAAAGAGGTAATTGCTGAGAACCAGGGTTAAGTCACTGGGAGTGGGGAGACAAGGGAGATACGGGGATGGCACTTACCCTCCTAGTGCAGTGCTGCTAAGAGGAGTTAGATGGTGAGCTGAAAGATGCAGGACTTGAAGGGAAGCTTCTGTATCCTCTGAGCCAGTAGCTGGATGAGCAGCAACAGCAGCAGTGGTGGGATAGTGCCGCCCCTGATAGGGCCAGGATGGCAGCATGTGACCTAGAGCCGACGATGAGTCAGGATTTCTAGGGAGCTTTGCAAACAGCACGTAGAGGATGGAGCGACTCGGGAAGGGAGGGGGAGATAGTGCTGCAGAAATGGGATGCCAAAAGCAACATGCTTTGCCTTGCTTCACCAGACTCTTTTTTTATTGAAATGCTTCAATCACAACTTATTTGAAAGAACAGACAACCATCCACAAATGCTATCCACTATGGTTCCATCCAGGAACTATGCAATACTCTTCTGTTGTGACATGCCAAGATTAGTGCTAACTGGGTCAGAGCTGTACAACACATGGAAGAAGACTCTGGAAGGCAGCTTACAGCTCTTACTCCCTTTCCGGGGATTTACATATACTTGTCACTCAGTCGTTAAGTCTTCTTGAGTGATGTCTTCTGCTTCCTGAAAAATATGGGGAAAAAGAACAGGCTCAGAGTATTTCCAAATGAGGATCTTAGAATGGCAAAGCATCAGGCATACTTTAAGTATACAAGCTGCATCAGAAGTGAGTTATTTTCCATGACTATCATCATAATAGCCCAGATAGTAGATAGGAACAACATAATCTTCAGAGACACTCTCCTTGGCAAATTCTGTTGGAAGTACCAAGAGTATCAGCTCCTATTAATCTGGATATTCCACTTCAAGGAGGCATTCCCAGTGAATTATTTGCCTTCTATTTTTGTACAATTCTAGGGCATATTGTGGATGCACAACAAACAATAAACAATGAAGTACCTTTATTTTAAGCAGGTATGATTTTACTCATTTATACCTCAGGGGTGAACATACTGTTGGAATAATGGAATAATCAATCTGTTTCCTATACATTTGTCTTAGTACAATTTCAAAGTTTTGTAAGATAGGGACAGTGTCCATATATTACTATATTTGATATTCAATTATGTAGTCTCTGCTGAAGAAACTTCTTGCACGTTTTATTTTGAGCTACTGTTTATTACCTTTATTGATTCTTTGTATTCAACCCCCATCCTTGTATACTTCTGCAGTATCTTTACTTAGTAAGACTCTCAATACCTTCTTTATAGATATTATATCCTCTGCTCAGTGTGGCTGCACCAGTTTTATAAACTATGACATTATCAGTCATTTGTTTTTTCAGTGGTTTCCCAATATCTATTTGCTTCCTGTGCTTTTTTTAAAAAAAAATGCACCTGTAAATATTCTGCTATACAGTATAGATAGCACCATCTGCTACTTCCTTTCAGTTCCATAACCTCTGTTATGGAATGATTTATTCTGTTTTCCAAAGGTCCCTTTAGAGCTAGTGACATTAGAGAATCCAGAATTTTATCCATGCAACAACAGAATCTTTTGATTCCAGTATATTTGTATTTCCTTAAATTAGATGTTATTTTTCTCTTCCTGTGCCTCTGCCAACTTTGCATTTGTTTACAAATTTCCAAAGGAAAGTCATAACAATATGCTGCAGAAAAATATAACATATGCTGTAGAATTTTAAAGACCACTGTAAATAATTTATTATGAAATTAAGCTTTTGTGGGCTAGATCCCCTCCATCAAATGTAGGCTTTCAATTAAAATAGATTTGTATTGCAAAAAATTTATGCCATAATGGAATACTGTTAAGGATTAAGAAAATATAAAACATAATATAGTTCATGAGAGCTATCCAGATGCACCATTCAAGACTAAACAACTACACAAAATAGTTTAACAACCCTGGCAAGGAACTTTTATTATCCATATAGCATTCATCTCCCTCCAGTGTTCATAATATATTCTCCCTGTGCCCACTCTTAATTATGATCCATATGTGGCACCACTGTAGACTTAAACGAAAAGCATCTATGGCAATTGTAACAAAAGACAAAAGGGCTGGATCTTTTATATTTTGCATTCCTCTAATCAGAAAAAAATTTTTTTTCCTTGTCTCACTTCAAGCTCCTTCTCTCTCTCTCTTTCTTTCTGTAACTCCAACTCTTCTTCCTTTCGCCTTTGACGTATATCTGCAGCCTCATTGCGTTCTTCTTCCTCAAAGAAATCTTTATCAAGGCGCTCCAGGTTTGGGAGCAGGACCAAGGATTCTAGACGGTATTCCGACTCATCAGAACAAGGATTTTCTAACAAGACCAGGGCTCGTAACATGGGCAGCACTTGTAATTTTTCCAATTCCTGTACTTGTGCAATTGCATTTCCCCTGCAGAAATGGGAAAGAGAGATCTGCCTTACAAAATATCCCTATTAGGAAAATAATAATTTAAAGAAAGCAATAATTTCAGAAGGAAATGGGAAGAATAAATGACCTATTTTAAAAAAACAAGTAGGAGTTTTTCTGAATTTAAAGTGTTTCCTTTGTCGGCCTACTTTACTTGTACAATCATTTACTTTTATAAGACATCTGGTGTCAGAATCTTCCCATTAAGCTATGGTCATAAGCTATTCTTGGCACAGGACATTTAAATTTAAGTTATTAATAATAATAACAGTAAAAAAACAATCACCACCTAGGACCAATTGGGATCAATAGGAATTAATGATTGTGAACTGCAACTGTTTAAAATACAAATCACACTATTCAGATAGAGTAAATGTCTTAGAAACTTTAAAAGTCTGTTGTCTGCTACTATTTATTTTCTACAAATCTAACATCTTTATATTAGGGTATCTTATATCAGATCCTACTAGTGAGCTATACTAGTGTAGTATTATCTACAATCACTGAATAATCATTGTACTGATGTAATTATATTGAGAGCAAGCTTTATATTGCCTCACTGATGTTTGAGTGATGCTAGGAAGATGTTAGAAGTCACTAATGGGAACATGCTGTGATTATACTTTATGATGCAAAATAGGAGTTACTGTAAGTGCAAGTAAATCTCTTGATTTCCATTGACCTTAACATGTCATTTTGAACAACAAATGTCATTTATTATTTTTATAATTGCTATATAATTCAGATGCCTCCTCTGTGCCCTTGCCTCATTTCCTACCTTGTTTGGGGGATAAGGGTGGGGCATATATAAAGTTCCCTCTTATATTTTTATGCAAAATCCTGTGGGAATGAACATGACTTACTTTTAAACTAGAATCCATTGTCCACACTTCATATCCAGTAATTTAACTACAACCATGTAAGATTGCCCATGTTGCTGTGATCTAATACAGTCAATAGGAGTAATGTTCTAGTACATTTTTAAAAAAAATTAAAGATTGATATTTATTAGGAAGATACGGTTTAAACGTAACTTCTCATATTATTCTCTTTATTTCCAAGGTATTTGATATTTGATACAGAAGCCCACACACCGTAGGTTGAGGTACTGAAGAGATTTCATGTTGCTTGAGAAGCCATCCAACACTTCAATTAGATTGTCACGCAAGTGTAGAGTTGTGAGATGCTCCAGATTTTCCAAGTCCTCTAGACGACTAATAGAATTCTGAGCCTAAAAAAAGAGGATATTGTAGGGTATGCAGTAGAGAACAGAATATCAGAGTTGAATCGAAAGTACATTCATCCAATCATGAGGAATAAGAGACCTTATAAACCAGTTGTGTGTTTGCAATTAATTTTAGGGATATCATTTTCCAAGCCTTATTTGGAAAAAAGGAGAAAATTGAGGGACAGGTGGATTGCCTGCATTCAATCTAAACTCTATAGATTCTATGGCTTCAGAATCAAGTCAGCATTTGCCTCTGTCTCCTATAAATCTTTTTGTTACATTTTGCCTGATTAAGAGTCAAGAATATCTTGACAGTTTGCATACTATTGTGAACTCAAGTGTAATAAAGATATTGCCCTAAGATGAATAAATATGCACGAGCGGAGTCACATTCTTGGCACACGATGTGTCACAAATTTGAGTCATCGCTAATGTTCCCTCCCTTCTATATTCCCCAGTGATCAATTTTAACACTGGCATTTTGTTGTTATTGTTAATTTAATTTCACGATTATGCTGTTTCTTTCATCAAGGAGCCCAGAATGATTTCTGTCCTCCCACTCTTTTTTTATCCTTGCTATAACACTGTTAGACTGCTGAGAATATAGCTGCTTCATTCAGTGGGCTTTAAGGGAACTAAAATGGGAATCTGAACCAAGATCTCTGGAGCTTTTTGTAAAATCATTACAGTGCATCAACAGAAATTGGAGTCAAGCTTGGGAAACTGTGCACTAACATTGGGCTGTAATTCTACATGTTAATGACTGAAATCATATCCACTCTGAAATACAAAAGATCAGACTATGCAATTTAACACATCTTCTGTTTAACTATATTACCCTGCCACAATCAGGCATAAACTTTGTCTTTGCTATATGTATTGCAAGGAAAACTTGGAAAAATTTATTTTAACAAGGCAAAAACGGGAAGATTTTCATTTGCACGCTCTGCCTTTCACATCATCAGAGTTTCTCGGGCTTCTCTGTAGCCTCTATAACTACATTACTCTGTAGTATAATTATGTACACAATTACCATGTCTAGTTTGATATATAGTGAAAAGGATGTTTGAGGACAAGTTCACTTACCAGGTACAGGTTTTTAAGTTTGGGCAAGAAGATTCCAGCTGTAGACTTTAGACTGTTTCCTCGCAACTCCACTGTGTGCAGTTTTGACAGGATATTTGGATTCAGTTCTGATAGTACCTCAATTGCATTGCCTAGATATGAGAACAATAGGCAGTGATAATTAATTTGTCCAGGATTCCTTTTCTGCAAAACATAAAGGGAGACGTTTCCCTCTAGATTCAGGGGAATCCTTGAGTGTATACCACTCACCTCTCAGGTTAAGGCTGGCCAAACGTGGGTGGCAAATGCCATTAGAGTCCTTGATGTGGTTGTTGGCAAAGCTTGCAATCTGCAAGTAGGGCAACTCTTCTATGCTGGCACTGAATAACCGATTATTATCTACTTTCAGCCACAGCAAATGTCTGAGAAATGCCAATGGAGAGAGGTCACGGAGCAAGTTGTCTGACAAGTCTACATACCGTAGATGGATGAAATTATGGATGAATGTGATATCTGTCAGTTCCCTGTCACAAAATGAGGAAAATTACATTATTCCCTAAATATCAGTTTTCCAGTGCCTTCCCTAAACATTTCTATTCCGCCAAGAAGTAGACGGAAGTGGATCGGGACTCCTTACACACGGTCACTCAAGCTCTCGTCACTTCCTGCCTGGACTATTGTAACGCTCTCTACATG
>JANHZT010003768.1:442223-452626 GCA_032468215.1 Stegonotus admiraltiensis
ATATATGTGTATTTATCTTGGCTGTGCACTGCCCTGAGTCCAGCTGGAGAAGGGCGGTATATAAATTTAATTAAATACATAAATAAATAAATAAGTAGAATAACAGCTTATAGAAAGGAGACAAAATTCTTAGAAAAGATATATATCTGTGCACTTACTTTTCTCTGACTTCTAATTTCACAAAGGCGTGTGCAAGGCCATTGCCAGTTTTACATAAAAGTGAGAGGCCTTCCTTCATCATCTCCTCATTGAGAGATGTTGAAACTTGGGGCTGTGGGGGAAAAAGCACAGTCAAGAAAAGATACAAGAAAACATCAAGTCACAGCAATCCTTTTGTATCTGAAGAGTGAATGATGAGGCAATAGTTATTTTTCTCACACATTTCCTTCTACACTTTGCATGCCTTCCTTTGTGTGCATGTGGTTGATGTCTTCTTCACTACAGCAGACTAGCTGGGGAATGGGGGAGAGAGATATAAAAAATTCAGGGTAGAGATGAGTGAGATAAGCTGACAATTTTATTTAAAATCAGCATCCATTATGTCACTCAGAGATGTACATACATTTACTTTATTTCTAAAAAGGTTAACCTGTTCACTGTTTCTTCTTTTTTGTCAGGAATTTTTTGTTTTACACATTTTTAAAACAGAAGTTGCTTTAGAAAGGGAACTTGTGGTATCTATTGCAAAAAGCATCTCACATAGGCTATGTTGAGAGCTATATTAAGTTCTTTTAAATTGCACTGACTTTGATGGGCAGAGAAAACATTTTCCAGTTTTAATGTAATTTTGATAAATTGTTTACTGCCTGGATTGAGGTACTGTATAAATTCCATGAATGAATAAAGGAATTGTGTTTTATATATTTTTGAAAAAAATACAATAAATATTAACATGCATTATTACCTCTTCCTCTTCTTCATCTCCTTCCCCTTCCCCTTCCACCTCCACCTCCCTTTCTTCTTTCTTTTCTTCAACTTCTTCTTCAGTATCATTTTCATCATCAGGCTCCTCATCTGACATTTTTCAGAGTTAATGCTTTCAGGCTATAAATAACGAAGATTGTAAGTGATTTCTAGCAACTGGCCAGAATCTTATTTCAGTTGAATATGAACTAACTTGGTGTCAGTATTGGTGAGAAGGGCAAAATGTTCTCATTTGAGGATACCATTACAGGAGGTGGGAGGGAAATGCTTTTAGGAAACGTCCTATATTTCAGCTGGTCTTTTAGCATAGTGTCCTTTTGAAGACTTTTTAAAACATCTTCCAGGCACAGCTGTCATGTGGACTAGAATCTTATCTTGGTCAGAAGCCTCAGAAAAATCTGTTAGACCCCAACAAGAGGGTTGAAGTGACAATTTTGAGGCCAACTAGGACATAGTAAGGCAGATCGATTTTTAAAAAATTAAACAAGGACTTCACGGGGCATGTTTCAAATAGTCTGACAGCAAAAGAGAAACTGAAGCCCTTGCACCCATCTGCTTCCCCTAAAAGGGAGAAAACCGTCAGATGCACATTATTACGTACCGTGGGCAGAAGCTGCACCGGTTGAAATTCTCTCTATTGCTGTTGCCCACCTTTTGTGCCTTTAGCGTCCCTATTACCGTGAAAACCAAGGCAACCACCCCTGGCCCTTTAGCTCCACCTTCTGCCCAATTCGCGTTCCTTCAACTCTCCAAGCAGCAGCACCTAAACAGTTACTACGGTACTATCCATTCCGAGTTGCTGACCCGGTGCAAGACTTAGCCGCTAAATGTGGATTACTTGGTTGCTAGGGCAACTCCGGAGAAGGCGGGCACTGTCACTGCGGACGCCTTTACTTCTCCGACAGCCGCCGCATGACTGCCAGGTTTTTCGACAGTGCGAAGGCGGCCGCAGGCAAAGGCTGGCTGGAAGAAAGCGCGGGAGAAGCGGATTGGATGAGAGCCGCGAGATTTGCATAAGGCGTCCTAGGGGCGTCTCCGAAGCTGTGTTCCTCAAGCTTGGCGTTTGGGGAATTCTGAGAATTGAAATCCACAAAAGTTGCGAAGCGTGAGAAACCCTCCTCCAAGGAGTCAGAACAATCGAAGCAGAGCCGGGTCGACAGTAAAGTGATGGGATGCAAAAGGCAAGAAATAACAGGAGGTCCACGCTGTCACTTTGGACATAAGAGACTGGGTAACCGTTTGTCTGAATTGGTATAAAATTGCTCGAGCAGGGGGTTGGGCTAGAAGACCTCCAAGGTCCCACTCCAGCTCTATCATTCTGTGTTCTATGTTCTTCACTCAGGGTACAGTACGGTAATCTTTTTCACATGTACAATGCTTATTTCTCTATCACTGTTCTGTACCACGTTTTGTCAAATTTATTCAGTAATGCTAACATGTTATCTCGTATGAATGCTGTCATTGTATTTATTCTGCCGGTCTTTCAATCCCCTGCGCCTTCCCTATTTTATTTCCCTCTGACCTCTATAACTTCTTGGCTGCCTGGCTAACTAGCTTATAGATGCATGACAAATAAGGTTCATGAGGGTCCATTACATCTCCCCTCATCGATGGAGGCTTATGTGATAATAAATTGGGGTGCTGTTGAGAGAATATACTAAGCTGTAGTGACCGATTCATCCATACTGCCACCGGTTTACACTAAAGGCTGAACCAGCATAGCAAATCAATTGAACAAGTCAAAAAGCCATAGCATTCCAAGTTGCTTTTATCGCAGCATGGACTTTTGTCAGGCTTTTAACTCATTTTAGTATTGCTTTTAATGAATTCTACTGAACTTTTTATTTTGCATTTATTTTAATGCAGAATACTACCTGGAACGCTTAGATGAATCAAGTAAATTACCTCATTAGACTAATCTAACATGCCTGTCACTTGGCAAAAGTGTCCTGTATTAGGAGTAAATTAAATAAAGAGCACTTAATTAGATACAGAAGGTTGGGTTAGGAAGGAGGCTGTGTGTCCTATGAATGTATAATACACATGTTGGGCTACAAATCATCAGTTATTGGTTCTTGATTTCAGCTTGCAGAGGATTTGGTGCAGAACAGAGCATAGTGCCATCAGTTGAATGAAGCAGCCCTTCTTGCCCAATCTCTAAATTAATTCCCCAATCACTTGCTAATTAAATTGCAAGTGATTGGGGAACTATGTCCCCAGCATAAACCAAACATTTGCTTTGCTCCTTCTACAGCAGTCAAGGGTCACAGTGAGTGAACACTGACATGGTGAAATTATTGAAATGGGCAGGTGAAGAATTGAGACTTAATTATGTTCATTTGGACCAGGCAAGGTCGACCTTCCTAATAGAAACATGCTTTTCTGGCAAAAATGTTACCATCAAAAATAGGAAGTATGATTTCTGGGGTGAGTGGATAGTCTGGAGATTGAAAACACTACTCTGGTGATGGCAGATGGCACCAAAGACTGTGGTGTCCACTTCTATATTTTGGAGACTCTTCTACTCAATTATCATAAGGCAGGGGTGTTAAACTCAAGGCCCGCGGGCTGGATCCACCCTGTGGGGTATTTAGATCTGGAAACAGCAAAGGACCGGCCTGTGGTGCCTTTGCCAGCAAAAATGGAGGGCTGCGTGCGACATTCCCAGGCTCCATTTTTGGCCGTGACAGCCTCCTACACTTCTCTGCCAGCGAAAATGGAGGTCTCTGAGTTCCATTTTCGCTGGCAGAGGGCTATAGGAGGCCATCATGGCTGAAAACAGAGCCTTGACGAGTGACATCGAGCTGGCCACATCCACTCCGGCCATGCCCACCCCAACCACATCATCCTGAGGTCAAATACAACCTGATGTGGCCCTCAATGAAATCGAGTTTGACACCCCTGTCATAGGATGTCTCTCCCCTGCTCTTTTGCTGAAAATAGATTTTGCTGCGTGCCCCAAAGGGTATGTCAATGAAGTGACAAAAGACAGAAAACATCTACTGGTAGTAAGGTTACATTTACACAACAGGTAATTGCACTCTTGAGAAATCCAATACACTTATGTAGCAGATACATTTGCAACATGTGTAAAAATCCTTCCTAAAAGCTAAGTATGTAAAGCTAAGTACATCAAAGAAGATAAAATGCTGGGCACTATCAGGCGTAATTCCAGAGGACTGAACAGGTATTTTACCCAGTGCTCAGGACTAAAGGCTGGCTGCACCATCTAGAAGCTTAATGAATTGAAGACTTATTTCAAGACTTAAAAGGAGCGTGTGGCAAGGTTATAGACCAAACAATTTGCTGGAAATCTTTTGTGCATGGACTCCTAAGGAAAGACCACGAGGGAGTTTCTTGTGTGGAAAAGATGGTTTAAAATAGATTGAACGCTTTCATGTACATAGTATACACAAGTAATGAATAGAGTAGGCAGTCTTTTTGGACTGGTGGGGACATTTACAAATTTCCATACAAAATATATGAATATTTGCCTGTTCACATAAGAGCTATGGCTGGGAACACCCACAAAATAGTTTACTAGAAGATAAGTTGATAAGATCTTTAGACAGACAGCATAGAAATTGAACGAGATTTGTTAAGGATTCTGTTGGACCATTCCCAAAATATACCTTAGGTATGGTAAAACAGGAACATCAAAAGAAAGTGGGAAATAAAAAGGCTGTTCTATAAAGCCACATAAAATGTTTTGAAACCACTTGCCACCAATTATGCAGGGCATGACTGCATTTAGTCCTGAGGGATTATCAAAATTTAATCAGTTATGCATGAAGATTGTTAACACAAGAAGTATTCTGGACAGGTCCACTATGATTACCGGTAGGATTGCATTGGATTTTAAGAATAAGTCTGAGCTCACTTATTGCATCAGAATGTGGTTGGCTTGTTTCTGGTTTATCGTGGTAGCTTTTATACTAGTTTGCATATATTTTATGATTTAGTATCTTGTGTAAGATAGGTTTCTTCTTCTTTGGAGAATTTCATACTTTTAAAAAGGTTTGTAAAAGTTTTTGTTCTTGTCAGTTACTGTACACGAGGCATTAACTTTATTTCAGTCTTAATAAATTCCAGTAAATTAAAAAATTGAGAATTATCTCCTTCTCCCTGGAAGAAGCTAGGATCCTGAACAATCTCTTTTGTCAAGACTTTCATATCCCATCTCAGTATGTTCTTTGTCCCCTCTTACTGTGAGCATGTTCAGTTGGGAAACAGTCAACTCCAATTCTTTTATGAACTTTGCCCTTGATGGCCACTATGTAATACTGTCTGAAGTCCAAAGTCACATGTCCTTATCTGCACATGCTACCATTATAATAGGATTGATTAAACTAAATATTTGCTGACATATGACAATTCAATAATTTCTTCCCTGTAATTGAATTAAAAGTTATGTAATCTGCTGAATAAAGTGGTATTTATGAAATAACATATCAGTTTAATATTTGACTTCGGGGTTTCTAGAAACCACACTATTTCTCTTATGTGTGAACATATTAAGAAATCAGGCTACAACTATTTTTAATATGCTGTAGCAAAGGCCACAAGGCTTTTGCTCTATTTCTTTCTGTGATGTGACTGTTAATTGAGAAGATCCTTGGCCCAAATGCTATTTACCTGATTTATAGTTCTAGAATTTAAATATTTATATAGTCACGTTCATCTTAAATTATATGCAGTGCGTAGATAAAAAGCCTAATTCAGACATCTGCCTGATTCATGTATGGTTTTGATCTAGTAAGTGCTATGGTTAAAAATAAGTTTTTGAATACCCAGTTAGAGATGATTTGTTACAGATCGTTAGATAATCTGATTTCTTCAATTTAGTCTTATATACAATATATTGTATATTGGAATCATATATGCAAGTCCTATTGATCTCAGTGGGACTTAATCACTGGGTGTACAGATTCAGATTTGACCCCTTGATTATGTCAACTTAAAAAACAAAGAATGCAGCGGGTTTAATCCTCTTGGCGTTATATTAATGGAGTCATTTGAATCCAACAAATTGAACTGACAGCTTCTTTAACTGACAGCTTCCTCAAACAAATCCAGCATCACAACAGGCTGTTTTCTGATGAATTAAAACACAGTGAGATGCAAATCACATTGTAGTCTGTTCAACAGATCTGGGGCAGGAACCAAAATGTCCAAAGAATGTGACAGGATCACAGCCCAGTCCGAGTCCAAGTGGCACCAGGAGTTTCTAATATTACCATATCCTTGAACTGGCCATGGAACAAATGCACACATCTAGATCAGTATTTTTCAAATGTAGCAAGAAAAACACTGATCTAAACAGAGGACCATCAAAAACAGCTTTATCCAAATTCAGTGACTGAATATAATGTATTTTCACCTTGATAAAATTTGTACAAGGGAAGTTGATTTCAAAGTGCAGTTGCTGTAATAGATGCTCTCTCCTACCAGTTTTTTCACCAATTCTGCAAATTAGTTCCGGAATGTTTATCAATTTCAAATTTGCACTTAATTCAGCAAATATCTTTAACGGACTATATTCTTGCTTACATTTCTGCTTTTGGCAATGCGCATGGAAAATGAGACAAGCGTTATATACACAAGAGAAATGGGTTGAGAAGATCTCAGATAAAACTGAGCTGTTTGTCATGGATAAAACAATAAACCTTTTATGAACTTTTTGTTGAAAATAGAGAAAAGTGAGGTGGTTTATAGATTTGATAAGAGAATAAGGACTAAACCAGGGACCAAAGGGAGTTTTGTAATATTGAGGGAGATTGGATAACACTTGGATTGGATAAATTAATTTCTGTTGCAAAGTCAGAAGTCATGTTTTAATTTTTGTTCTTATTTTCTTTTTAATCTTTATTCTTACATCATAAACTGCATTTTGTTTAAAAAAAACTATTTAATAAAAATTAATGAGACAAATTTGGTTCAGAAATCAATGGGACTTCCAGCAATTGAGGATGTTTTGATGCTCAAATTATTTTTGCAGACACAGGAACTACTTGAAGATCTTGATAGAAAATACAGTCTGAAATTCCTACTTAACCATAATCTAAAATTAGTTGATAACTTTCTTAGAAAGAATCCCAAAAAATTTTTTGGGCTCTCAAGAACTCTGGCTAATTAAAAATAAAAACAAAACTAGTGTCTTAGATTGTTGAAATGGTTAATTTCCAATTTCAGCAGTATAAAAGATGTTACTCATGTTTCTGTCCTAAAGCGAAACATGTTCTGGTAATTCACTGTCGGCTTTTTGCAACTGATTCTTCCTGCTAGGAAAAAAGGGGCAATGCTTCAGGATACCATTCCTGTCATCTGCATCTTAAGCTATCCTACAAGTTTTCAAATGTATGTGGGGAGAGAGCAAGGGGTATGTGATGGTATGTGAGAATGACTCTGGGAAACGGGAGGAAGAGCCACAGCCTAGATATCCGCTATGCAAAAGCTACGCCAGTCCACAGAAAGAAAAGGGGTAGGAAGCACGGAGGTGAAAAGTGCTTTAAGACTTGGACAACACTCTCACATTGCCTACAACTCTGCCTAAAATACTGATTAGTTTTGAGTGTCATATACAATAATTTGGAAATTAGACACATAATTTGGAATGTGAATCTCAATAAAAGCAAAATAAAAAAACTCCCACCTCACATTTCCTTCATTAATTCACATTTTACCTCTAACAAAAGTTCTCTTACCAGGGACAAAATAAATGAAGGTCTGCAGTAGACTTCTCCAAGCTATACTTTTTGCCTCCTCTTTTAAAACTCTTAAATCTTGGAATAATTAAAACAGGTTATTTATTTGCCATGCCTGCTTTTAATAATAAAAAAATAGCCCATTCTATCTGTGCTCATAACTGGTTCTATCTGATTGTTGATGTATCCCTACTTCCAACTAATTGAATATGGCCTAATGATATATACATGTAAACCTGTATGTATATCCACAACAAATTACTTACTTTGGATGTTCTCAGTATAACCCATTTTCTTAAAATAGCTTTACCATTACAGCACCATTTATGACAAACAAGAGGCTTGAAAGGGACAGACCTATGTCAAATATTCTCATCCTACTCAATATTGGGTCTTCTCCAGTTTAGAATAGGGCAACAAACATTTAGATCTGTGAATGCCTTTTGACTTCTATATAATCCTAATGATGACTCTGTGAATAATCCATGATGCCCAAGTGTAATTTTGGGGAGATGTGAGGCACTTTTTAAGCAGAATCCCATTTTTAACACAGAAAGTTTTGTGCCTAGCCATCTGAGGTTAGGTGCTATTTGAAAGACAAAGAAATGGAACTGGTAATGTTTGATGGAGCTTGAAGACATTTCATAACACTGGTGAGGAACTGACTAGCAACCATTTATATGTCAGACATAGGGAAGAATTGAGCCTTGATTCGTGCTTTAGAACTTGAGAAATCCAAGCCCCCAACCAGTGTGTTACAGGCATTTTTCTGTAAGCACATGCATATAGTTTATGTTGAGTTCAAATTCCTAGCTCACTGGAAGAGAACCAGCAGTGGTAAGGAATGAGAATTCAGTGATGTTTTCTCTAAAAATGTCTTATATATAGCAAAACCTTTTGAGATGTTTTTTCCCCTCAAACAGCAACAATAATTGCTACACACTATTTTCCATTTGTTTATTTCTAGTTACCAATGGCCTAGGAGACACGGAAGGAATATACAACTTACAGGCAAGTACAAGCCACTAGGCACTGAGTCCAAATTAGGTGAACCGTGAGGTGAATGCCTTCCTTAACAAGGCAGATGACCCTCTAGAGCAGAAGTTTGGAGTGGAAAGAAAACAGGCCTCCTAGTTTACAGGGCCTGAAGACCAAGGCAGAAAGCCCCTCACGAGTATAGAGGCAGCAAATGAAGTATTGCTTTTATGAAGGAACACAATATTCATATATTGGCATCCACGTTTAGCAGCAGAGGTGAATGATAAAGGTAGGAAAAGGGTTTGAAGGTGAGGCCATTTCATTTGAGTGCAAGTGTATCTTTACAGTATTTCTCTTCCAACTAGGTTGGTTCTCCCTCCAGCTTTTTTATTTCAGATTGTATAGAGTAGGTTTCACTGTTTTGCATTGATGATGTTTACAAATTCAGGCTTCAGGGAAGCCCCACCAACAAGGAAGCCATCTACATCATGTTGGGAGGCCAATTCTTTGCAGTTGGCACCAGTAACTGAACCTGGAAAGAATAAAATTTCATTTAGAAAAAGAAAAAAAAATTCAGAACGTAGAATACAGCAAGTAAAAACAGAAAATGCAAGGTGTTTCATCATCATCTTTTTTTAAAGATAATGCTCCTTACAAATCCCCATGCAAAGCTTTGGGAAAGATAGAATGTAGTTTAATCAGATGAGCTTAGGCAATAGGCATGTGGTGGAGTACAATCTGAAAGAGATATAAACACAATCCTCAAATTGCAATGACAATTGAGACTAAGATTGCCGTAGCTGAACAATGCAATAAAAAAGCCCATTACATGACCATATCACTTAGTGACGACAATCCTGGCTGCTGTCATAACCTTAAGACATGCAAGTCATTAAGTGGGAAGTGGTGGGATGCCACCAGGGGTGGGATGGGGGAGACCTGGAGGCTTGGTGCAGGCTGCATGAGAGTTGGGGAAGGAGGGTGTTGTGGTGTGGTGTGTGTATATACAGAAGCTGAGGGCACAAGTTCATGTGAGTGTGGAGAGACCAAGGGAAGGAGGTTGAAAGCACAAGCGATACTGAGAGGAGGGTATGGGTGCAGGGAAGCCAGGGGAAAGAGGGTGTGGGTTGATGTGAGTGCAGAGAGACCAAGGGATGTAGTGTGTGGCACACTTCACAGGAAGGCAGGGGAGAGGACTTACCACAGTGACTTGCAACCTTCCCTCCTGGCTTCCCCATTGACTTTGCTTGTGGGAAGCTAGCAGGTAAGGTCACAAAAGATGAGCATATTGCTGCAGGATATCAAAACCGTCATAAGTGCAAGATGGTTGCCAAGCACCTGAATTGCAATCATGTGAGCACAGGAGCAGTGCAATAGCCAGAACTTTTGAGGACCAATAATAGGTTTCGTTCATTCAGCCCTGCCCCAACTTTGAATGGCTGCTGAACAAGTAGTTGTTGATAAGTGAGGACTACTTGTACTGCAATGCAGTTTAGAAGTTGCCCATGAAGATCATCCAGAAGTTTCATCTGATCCATAATGCAATGGCACATGCAGCTCCAAAATTCACCTGTACTATAAACCCCAATTTTTCACATTCTGAGTGCAATTCAAGGTGTTGGTTATCACCTTTAAAGTCCTGAATGGCACAGGACCAGGTTTTTTGTTTTTGCTTTGATTTATATGCCGCCCTTCTCCGGAGACTCAGGGCGGCTTACAATTTTTTTTTTTTGATTTTATTTATATGCCGCCCTTCTCCGGAGACTCAGGGCGGCTTACAATGCATTAAGCAATAGC
>JANHZT010003768.1:483876-495242 GCA_032468215.1 Stegonotus admiraltiensis
TTAGTGGCAGCCAGGCAACTAAGAAGACTACAGTGCCCGGCATGCCACACGAGGCTCTCGTCTTGTTCTACTTAAGCTGCTCTATCGTGGGGATAGTAAAGCAGTTCAGTCTCCAGCAGACCCCACGGCTGGCCATACGGTCCGGTGAATAAGATGACCATGACAGCAACGCCCCACCTCAGAGATGTGATCTCGAGGAACTACAATCCCCAGAAAGCCAAGTACTTTCCGAAAGCATGATTTGGCCGCTGAAACTCTTGGGATTTGTAGTATTCGCTTGGTTCCTTATGGGGGATTTGAAGTGGATGCCGTTCCCTGGTAAAATACAAGTCCCGTGAGGCCTTGCGCGGGTCATATTACCTTCCCCGCCCGGTATGTCGGAGACTGTGAACACAACAGAATCCCCACCAGATCCCGTCTTTTTCACATGAGAGCTTACCGGAGTGTCGAAAGAGAAGGCGCACTCATCCTTATGGACGCGGTCCCCGGCCTTGGGCACCCGGATAGACGGTAGCACAGAAAGTAGTGCCTCACTCAGCTCCGCCATGACAGCTGCTTTCTCCAACACCGCCCACAGCGAACACCTACCAATCAGAAGACAACATACGCTAAGCTTCTCCAGCCAATGAATGGCGACACAAAGGGAAGTGGGCGTGTACTCCGTAAACCCTCAGGGACGCAAGATATTTTTGTTTGATTTGTCCTTCAAATGACTATTTTTTAAACGGACATCCATTGTAGCCAATCAGAATTGCAGATAAAGGTTCTACAAATGGAAACGTTGGTTATGTTCTTAGCTCCGCCCCGATGTTATTAGTCTTCAAAATGAGAAGTTGGGAGATGGGTATTTGTATTTGTCTAAACTAGCCAATAAGGTAACGCCGGTGGGTTTAGCCTTCCAATAGATTGACGGCATTCTGGTCCAATAAAACAACAGTTAGAAGAGTTAAAATTATTTTCCAGCCAATTGCAAGAGGACAGGGAGGCAGAAAGGTAGAAAAGGGGATGTCGCGTTTTCAAATGAGCAGGGAAAAAGAGTCGTCTGAGCGATTGGCAGCCATTCGCTCCAATCAGAGCTGTCGCAGAGAGGCTGGCGGGAGGAAGGCGGGAGATTCGAATACAAGTCTAGTGGGCCCAAGCGAGCCTGAGTTTGGGCGACCAAGTCCTACAAAAGCAAAGAGGGTGCTTTGGGGTGGGGGTGGGGGGGAATGTGAGCTTGCGCTGAGTTGGAAGACGGAGGGCAGGTTGATCAGACGAATTTATGGCCGCTCCTCTCGGAGGTAGAAGAAAGTTTGGGTTGCTGCAATAGGGGCTTCAGCTGTGTCTTGTTGTCTTTTTCCTTGGATTGTAAGGTTGATTGTTGTTTTGCAGGATTCCTGCGTTCCCAAACAGTTGTCATGGGGGCTTCTGAGAGTTTCCCAGCTACACCCACCTGCACACCTTTGCTGAATAAGCACCTGAAACATGTCAATGACCCAAGGTCACCTACTGCTGGGATCCCGAGAACACCCATTCAGGTACTTGGAAGCCTGTCTTTCAGAACAAAGGATTTGCTTTTCCATCTTACCTTCCCTGCATATCTGCTGTTTTAACTTTGTTCGCTTTTCTCTGCTTTTAGGTAGAAAGTTCCCCCAAAGACAACACACAATTTCCAAAACAAGGGGAATTGGTAGCCAAAAGCCAGCATGAGAACTGGGATCCTCGTTCCCCAACACCAGGAATTTCACGGACTCCTCTAAAAGATGTGTTAGTTGGTAAGTAGGGATATATTTCTGGCCTAATTTTCTTTTAAATCAGAACTGCTCTGTGGAAAGTCTCGCAATTTCCTAGCCTGACTGGCTGGATTTCTTTAATCTATATGCCAAAGGGACAGTGGGAGTGCTAATGGTTCATTACAGATGAGACACGACTATCCTTTTCTTATATTTGAAGCTGTTGATTCTCTGCTGTTCCAATAAATGTGCTGATGAGTCTACTTTTCAGTTGATAGTTGATCCTATATCAGCTATCTTAATGTAACTTACCAAACTTTAAACTGGGCTAGAAACCAGAAGATAAGTTCTAGACATCCCTTAGGTATGAAGCAGGGGTGGGTTCCACTTAACTTTACTACCGATTTGCAGCGGGAGCTCGCACACTTCTGTGCATGCGCAGATCACCCATGATGATGATGTGGCAGGTGGACGGAGCCTCCCACCGGTTTTGCTATCAGTTGTATAGAACTGGACCGAACCGGGAGCAACCCACCACTGTTATGAAGGCTGGCTATGTGACTTTGGGGCAGTCTTTCTTATCAGCTGAATCCACTTCATAGGGTTATTGTTACGGGAGTATTAGGTATTTATCCTGCATTGAGTTGTCCAAAATAAAGGGAGAGAATAAAAATCTAACAATTTTAGTGTAGCATGATGTATGAATCCAGTGGTATGGTTTGTGAATTAATGAGTTGGGCAAACTAAGAATATTTAAATAGTTAAAAGTTAAATTAACCAGTGTAAAGCATTTTGTATGGACGCATTTGTTAATATTCACCCTAAATAATCCCTCCAATTTATTTATTCAATTGAAGTCACCCACTCAAGTCTATGTGGCTCTAGGTGGCTTACAATAAAATCAAAGCAGCTGGCATTACCTAACTAATCATCTGCACAGCTTGGAGACAGGCTTTAAGCCACACCTAGGGCCCAAAAACAAGTTCTCAAGGCCCCTTTGTAGATTAATATCAGAGTCCAAAAACCAAGAATGGCAGATTGAGGTTCTTCTAAGCAGTTTCTTATTGTTCTTCACCAGACAAGACAGAAATCTTGCCCAAATTTAAAGCAAAGTATTTGCATCATTAAACATATACTCTTAAAAACTACTAGGGAAGAAATAGTTTTAACACTTTCTCCCATGCAGACTACCAAGGCTTCACTGTCTTTTGCTCCTTTGGAGTACAGTCCCTCCTTCCTGGGAATCACAGTCAAATACTTAAGAAAGGCCAATAAGGGATGGGGCAAATCTAATCTCAGGATGTGTGATGTTCTAAAGGGCTGGTGCCATAACAGAAAAAGTTTTCCTGGGCCTCCACAGTTTGTAACCAATAGTACTTAAAACATGTCTTTCCCGTCTTCGGGTAGGACAGGGATTAACAATTGGGGAGAGATAAGTAACCCTGTCCTAAGCCAACCCCTTGAATTGTACCTGATAGCCAACCCCTTGAATTGTATCTGAAAGCCAATGCTCGTGAAGTAATGGTGTCACATGTGCTGTGTAATTGGCATCAGTAATTGCCCATGTTTCTGCATCAGTTGGAGCTTCCAGTACTCTTCAAGGGTAGCACCCTGTAAAGCGCATTGCAGTAATTCAGTCATGAAGGCATGAGTGATCATGAGCAAGGCTGCCCTTTCCAGGAGCTGGCACAACTGACATATGACCCACAAATGCTGCCTGCTTTTTGAGCAGGAGCTGTGGATCCAGGAGGAACCCCAAATTTTGTGCTAGGCAAGGCCTTACCCGGAATCCAAGAGGTCCAAAATCCCAAAACCATTCAGTCTTGCTTAGGTTGAGCTGAAGTTTGTTGCACCACATCCAGGCCTCCCCCCTAGTCTCCAGATGCAGAGACAGATCTTTAGGTGGCCTAGGATAGAGACATATGGCAGACAGCATATTGATGATACCAACCCCAAAATTTTAGAGGGGAGATGTTAAACAAGATAAGAGAGTGTATTGAGCCCTATGGCATTTTGCAAAGAAGAGACTGATAGTGGGATTTCACACATACCCTGTACATCAACACTGATTGGAATCGACTCTGGAGGGAGGAGACAATACTATGCTCACCGATATCCAACTCCTGAATCTGGTCCAAAAGGATACTAAAGATCAATGAAATTGAAAGTCTCTGACAGATCAAGGAAGAGCAAGGATGGCTGCTTCATTTCCATCTTGCTCCCATCAGAAGTGATCCAAGAGTCTGATCAATGTCATCTTGATTGGTTAATTATGACTAAGATCAGCCTTCTATATGAACACAGAGCAAGAAGGATGGGTGCTTGCTAGGTTGCTTATTGGGAGTGAAGTTTATTTATTTATTTATTAGTTAGACTTCTATACTGCTTCATAGTGCTTTACAGCCCTCTCTAAGCGGTTTACAAAGATTAGCATATAGCATATTGCATTTTACCATTAGCATATTGCCCCCAACAATCTGGGTCCTCAGATTGTCCTCAGAACTGGGTCCTCAGTTCTCATGTTCATGGTCTTGTATTCTATGTGCGAGACTGGATTCTACTTCTGACTTTATATTTGGAACAAGAGGGGTGGGGGATACTCAGCTTCTTTCTTCAGTGATGTTTGTACAGAAGGAAAAAAGATTTGCCAAAGTAGTGGGAGAAGATTATGAGCACAATTTTAACAGCCACTACTGTCTTATACATGTGCCCTGACATCTTAGGGCTGAGTTATGCACCATTTAAGTCAGTGCTTATAGAAGGTTATTGGCAGGCAGAGAGTGTTATTCTAGTCTTTGAAATTTCCTTTTGATATGTGCTGTTGTATACATTTTTAATTCTGGAATTTGATTTCTGTCCAGATACCATAAACTACCCAGTGAAGTTGTTTTGTGAAAACTTTATGGGAGAAAATAGAGAGGAAGAACTACCTCAAGAGGAATCTCGGCATGAAGATAAAAAATCTGAATTCACCTTTGGAATGGAAGAGAGGACTGCAAGGAGCACAGTTTCTTCTGGGGAAATTTTCCTAGAGGATTCTCAGCAAGCAGAAGGGGAAAATGAGCAGTTGTTTTCCATGGTTTCTGTTGCAGCTGCAACAAAACCAGTACAGTCTGCCCACATCATTCACCCTACAGGTGAGATTAATTGTCCAAAGCTGTTCAACAGCTCCGTCACTCCTCTAACAGTGATCTTCTGAGTGAAGCAAGTCAATTTGATCAGTATTATTTCTGTCTACATAAATGTTTATTTGTGTTTTTGTCTTGCCAATCTAAGCTGCTAATTCTCATGAATCTGGTACCCAGCTGCATTATGCAAGACAACTTCAGTCCCCAAGAAACTGGAACCTATGTTGGCTAGCTTTATAGTACTCAGCAGCCACTGTGAGAATGTCAACTTAAACTGAGACTGTGCTGCAACTAAGGAAGAAAAAGGAATGTAGTGTAGTTATATTGTTAATTATGCTAGGAAAATTCACATAAACTAATTCTTTTACTACATAAGGATAACAACCTCTGCCTGCTTAGGAAGGAAAGGTGGGAGGTATTATGGTTCTTGAGCTTCTGTTCTGGAAAATAAGAAACATTGTGAGGAATTTTCACACTCTTCTCTTCCTTTCTACTCTATAGGAAGCAAGTCAGTAAAACGCAGAATTGGCAACAAAATGCTGGCAATGCCAACTGGTACTGGACGTTCCCCACTTAGTATCCTTCATGGTGACAATTCTCCAATTTCCCTTGCTTCTCATCAGGTAACAATATGTGGGCAGATGGTTGATGTTATTCCACTAACCCAAATCTCTGCTTTGTTTAAAGGACTTTTAGCTAGTTACCATTTTTTCCTGAAAAACAAAACATTTGGAAAAGTGGTAGACGCAAATCCAATATAAGCAGGATGGGGTGCTTCGTACTTTTCTTGTTGTTTTTCTCTTTGCTTTATTGCTAGCACCTTTTAGAGAATTATTTTCAACACTGGTTTTCTTCAGGTGTGAACAAACTTTTCAAATCAAGAGTTACATTGAGATTTCTAGAATATTAAAGCAACAGCGGGCAAAATAGTAGACTCCCTCAGAATAAATTAGGTTTTTTTTTCATTTAGAGTTAATTTATCTCCTAGCTTCGTAGGAAATTTTCTAGCCTTTCCAACTTACCTTATCTTCCCTTTAAAATAAATGGCAATCAATGAAAATACTTTTCTGCTCATAAATTTCTTGAACTATGTAATTAACTTTGTCAGAGAGAAGTTCTTTACTTTTTCCAATCAATCTTCATATGTTTTAAACAAAAGTAAACCACATCTTTAGTGTACATGTCAGTTTGTTGATAAAAGATGTATATGTACATGTTTTTATACATGTATTATTTATTTGTACCCTGAGAAACATTTATGTTGCATGGCTGTAATTTAAAACTTGGAACAATTGCCTCTTCCAATGGGTGGCAGCCCAAAATCAAGTTTCATGTATTCAGTGAAGCCAACCCATGACTTTCCTCTCTGCATTGTGCAGAGGTTTGAGTAAATCAAGTTAATCATACTGTATGAATACAAAACCTGGATTCCATCAAAAAGAACAGTCAAATATATTAGCATTTCTTCAACCCAACAAGATTTTTTTTTTCAGAGTAAAAGGACTTCATCAGTGACAGATAATCAAAGAGAACCAAAGGATGGAAACTTAAGCTCTGGGCCAAACTTTCCAGCAGATAGCTCTGGTTGGGATCCCATGAATAAGGAGAATCGACGGTGTCGTTGGGTGGAAAATTAGCTTCAGATGCTGTGTGGATTGCTGCTCTTTAATATGAAGGTTTGATGGCTTAAGTATGAAGATGAAGTAGCATGATTTTTATCTTTTGCTTCTTGCCCATTTCCCTCTTACTTCTTTTCTCCGTCTTTGGTTTTCATATTTAGATTCCATAATGTATAGATTCTTCTGTGTAACCACTATTTTTAAAACATGTCGTCTGAAATGTCTGTGTTTGGAAAATAAACCTCACTTTAGAATGAGATTCTGGTTCCTGGCTGCATTATTTTAAAACTTTTGCCATGGTTGGAAAAAACATACCCCTGGAGTACATCTGTTAGAGTGGAGCTAAAACTATTCTTCGCAGAAGCTAATGTTGGATGTGGAATCAACATGGCTGGCTGAGGAATTCTGGGAGTTGAAATCCACAAGACTTAAAATTGCCAAACTTGGAGAACCCTGGTAGAACAGAATGTGGGGGTGTGAGAAAATGTGGAAACTGCTAACTGACATGCCTCACTGACCAAAGTGAGGAATTAGTGGACAAGTATCCTATTTGCCTTCAGTTTCTGGGTAGTAGAACAAGTACCCTCTTGTTACTTGGGGTTACGGGAGCCAGAGCAAGATGGAATATGCTCTGGCTCCTGTGATAGCAACATACAGGGCAATCATGAGTGGGAGCAGAGCTTGTGTTTAAGTTGTAACATTTAAATGTAATACAAGCAGTCCTCAGCTTACTATCTTTTAATGACAGTTCAAAGTTACAACACCCTCAGAAAAAGTGACTTACATCCAGTTCTCAAAGTAACAACCATTGCACCACCCGTGTGGTCACATGATTGCAATTTGGGCACTTAGCTCTCATTTGTGATGGTTGTAGCATCTTACAGTCAGTGATCAGAGTTTGCCTTCCCAATGTTAGCTTCTGACATGCAGAGTCAATTGGGGAAGCCATGTTCACTTAATGATGCACTGATTCAGTTAACCGTGGTAAAAATGATTGTAATATCAGTCTGGTCACATGATGATTTACTTAGCAATTACATTGCTTAATGACTGAAATTCCAATCTCAATTGTGGTCATAAGTTGAGGACTACCTGTATGATGAAGCAAAGACAGGATATACATCTTTCAAATATCTTAAAGAAGTGAATGTATTTTTAATGCTTCCTTTAACCTTTTCCAAACAAAAGCCTAGAATCTTTGGGGGCAGGTTTGTGTATTTATTGCTTTCTGAGACAATGACATGATCTTGCATCCTGCAATGTATAAAAAGCTGAGCTGCCAGTAACTTCTGAATACTAAAGGCACTGCCCGATCATCTCAAGTTCTCTGAACAAATGCTGTATTTTCATTTAGACTAAGGGATATGCTTTCTTCATATCCTTGGCTGCATGGAGTTACAAATATCGCGGTGTGGAGTGAATATTAGAAGACTGTTATGTCCTTTCTGTCTTTTCAAAAGGCATCCTGTAAACTTGTGAATGGGGGACAATGATCAAAATAAGTCAAATATATATTTAATGTAATAGTTTAAGAATGCTTGTTCTATAGTTTTATTTTGCATTATTTTATATATTGTTTTGTTTGATTGTTTTAAGCCATCCAGAGTTGCTCCTGGTGAGGTGGGAGGACCTATACATTTGATAAATAATTAGAATGGAATGTTAGTAGTTCATAAGCTTTCTATTTATGCTTAAGAGAACCAGGAAACAGTTCTTCAATTTTTACATAAAGACACAAAAAATTGATGATTTTAGACAAATCACTATCACTTTCTTAGCCCATTGCAAAAGCTGTGATGTAATTGAGCTGTCTTGCAATATTGCTTTTGGTTGAGATAACATGCAAGCAGGAATAGAGAATTAGAGAAGCATACCTTAGGGTAACTGAAAGCTAAAATTTCACATGTATAAACAGTTTTGATGTAAAATACAAATAAAAAATTCTACCCAAAATCAAGCTTAATTTAGTAACTTTATACTAAATGCATTATACTAAATTATACATAAATGCAGTTTTCCTGGTAAAATGTATGGATGTGGATTTTTGTTTCAATTTCTCAATTTAGATGGTGTTGAATGACTTACTGGAGTATTTAGTAAGGCTACTAAATCATGTGAAAACTTAATTGCTACTTTTTTTGGGATTGATGGTTCTGTGATGAAGAGAAATAGGGTAAGATCTGTGAGATATTCACATATATTAGGCCATAATTTTAAGTCACACTGTGATTTACAGAACACAACTACAACTGTGTTTAGTTAACACAGACTAAAACAGTAATAATATTATGACATAACACCCAGATTAGAAATGTGATGCTAGAGCAAGGGTGTCAAACTCACCGCGTCACATTGCTGTCACGTGATGTATTGTGACTTTTTCCCTTTTGTGGAGCTGGGGTGGGTGTGGCCTGCACATGGCACATCTGGCCCATGGGCCGCTAGTTTGACACCCCTTTGTGGGAATCTATAAATGAAGCCCATAAATTAAATATTTTTATAAAAAAAAAAGAATGGCCAAACTTACAGATTAATCAATCATGAGATTTCAATTTTTTTCATCTTATCAGGTGTGAGTATCAGATCTCATAACATTTGGCCATATTATTAAAAAATAAGAAATAGTTTTGTTTCAAATGCTAATGTGAAAGATTGCTTGGAAATGTTGATGATCATGTCATAGAGTGTTCTGTGAATCCATTCTATTGGTTTCAGGCTATAACCATCAAAGATTAATAGTTCTGTTTCAAAGGAAACTAAACTGGTGTCTCTAGAACTTCTTACTGCCCAGAGAAAAGCAAGTACCTTAAGATATATCTTCATTTGCTCTTAAAATGATTCTCTAATTTGCTCTTAAAATGATTCTCTAATGCCATGCCATGGTAATATATGAGAGATTGTGAGAAGGCAGGATTGTGAGAAGTAACAGGAAGAAAGACATAAGAGCCAACAGATGGAGATAAGATCCAACAGATGTTAGAATCTTATCTTATAAACAGCAGTTTGGTCCAGGCTGCAAAAAGCTGAGGAAGAAAAGTCAAAATGTTCAAAGAAATTGATCTCAATGGATTTACTGATTAATGACAGGAGGAGGTTCCTATTGCAGTTTTACAATACAAAGCTTAATGGTATAATTGTTTTGAATCTTCTGAACAATTCTGTCTGAGCCTGAGCTCCAGAACATGGCCTCAAATAATGCAACTTGAGCCAGTCTATCCAATGTTTCAGTTTTATTTTGCCTGGGCTATAAAACAACTTTATAATAATTACATCATGAAGCAGTGACTTGGAGGAACCTAAAGGATGCCGGAATGCTAAGTGTGCAAGATATGGAATTAAGTGGGATGAGAAGAATAACTATACGCAGATAATCAATAAGATTACATTAAGCATTCCTGGCTCCAATGCTCAAAACAGGAGCAACAAACTCCTTCCCAGGCAATGTGTAGAGTAAAACAATGAGCTAATATATTTCTCAAAGAGAAAAGTGAATAAAGTTCATTGCAGAATACTTGCTGTGATAAACCACTTGAGGACACGTCCAGGGACAAACTATAACTGGATTTGTCTGAAGTCTGTGGTAGTCATAACATGGAAAATCAGAAATTGAGGGATGGGAAATAAGGGATTCATTTAGAAGTTTCTTGAGGGTCTCTAATTTGGGCAGAGTGAATAGGAACTGCTACCTTCTTGATGTCACACCTGGAGGCAGTCACAGAAATGGACCCCTGAGTTTGGGGAAGGTTTCAAAGAGTTATCAGAAGAATTGACCTGTGTGGATTCTTTTCCTGAGCTTCTCCTTAGGGAGGTAAGTGTAGTATGAACCAATATCTGCATAGAATAAAAATGTCAACTGTGGTACTCAAAGGTACATCTGAAAAAGCCTCTCCAAATTCACTCTTCTTTTCACGCAGCATCTTCAGTTCCAAACTTTCAGGAAACTGTCCCAAGAGCCAGTTGTTGCAGCCATGCCATCTGCAGTTACTCCCAAACAGCTCACCCTATTATCGTGTCCAGACAGAAGGCCTGTGGGTTTAAATAATAATGGTTCATGATTGACTATGATGATTAAGGTGGATAATTTAATGTTTAAAACACAATATTAAAACACCCTAAGAACCACAATATTAAAGATAAGACCCACAGTTTTTGGAGAGGCAGTGAATTGGTTTGGAGGAAAATTATTTTGCCTAAACTCAGCAGATCTCTCAGCAGACTTCCAAACTTTGGGTAGCACAGGTAGCCCTCACTTGTCATTCACCACCCCTCTGATGGCACAGTTATCTAGAGAAAAGGTTCCATACAGACAAGGAATGTATGAAGAGATAATCCATCTGCAGTGGAGTATAACTCATCTTTCATTCTTGATAAGTGAGAGAAGAACAAAATGCAACCTATATGCCAGCACCCTCCAGCAACCAACAGATTGGGTAGAACTGAGCTGTGCTATTCACAGCTTGAAGATTAAAGAGCGATCAAGAAAAAGGAACACTTTCATGTTGGAATAAGGGAAACTGACATTTGATTTGCTCAGTCTCCCATTCTAATTTTAGATTATATTGGGTCAAGATTTTTTTTTTAAAAATGTCTGTTCCCAAATGGATATGCATTACTCCATGCACATTTTTCTGTGAATGTAAAAAAAGTGAGAGGAAAAACCATCAGAACTGTAGCCTTGACTCACCCACACGCTCTGCTTTCAGACTATCCCAGATATTGCAATTAAAATCATCATATCCGGCCAGGAGGAGGCGCCCGCTACGGGAGAAAGCGACTGAGGTAATTCCACACATCATGGTCTCGTGAGCCAAGTTGACCAGCTCTGGGGCTGCCCGCAGGTCAAAGAGGCGCCAGGAGGCAGCTTCTGTACGAGTGCGGAGGGCTTCCCCACTGGGGACGAACTCGGG
>JANHZT010003768.1:514110-526182 GCA_032468215.1 Stegonotus admiraltiensis
ATAAATAAATAAATAAATAAATGAATGAATGAATGAATGAATGAATGAATGAATGAATAAATAAATAAATAAATAAAGTGGCTGTGTATGTTGAAAATATATCCAATGCAACAGAATGGTTGGATATTTCTTTGGCAAAAGTTTGTCTTGTCCTTACCTCTTTTCTATACCACCTTTGAGAACTTAGAATCATAGGGCTGGTAGGGACCTTGGAGGTTTTCTAGTCTAACCTCCTGCTGAAGGCAGGAAATCTTATACTATCCTGGTCAAATGGTGGCCCAGTCTATTTTTGAAAACTTCCAGTGATGGAGCACCCACAACTCTGGGAGGCAAGCTATTCCATTGAGTAATTGTTCTCACTATCAGAAAATTTATCCTTATTTCTAGGTTGGACCTCTCTTTAAACAAGCTTTCATCCATCACTTATTTTTTGTATCTTTTTTTAATTGTGCTGACCAGAACTGTATGCAGAATTTCAAGTGTAGCTTTGCTTTCCTCCTGCTCCTGCTCTGCTTTGCTTTAAGACCTGGTCTGAATCATGACCCAACTTATCTGGCTTGAGATCTGGCTTGAGATTTTGCTGTACTCCAACTAGTACAATCTACCTGCTGGTCCTTCCCTTTTCTTGGATATGTTTAGCAATTTACAAGGCCAGAATATAGGAGAGTGCTCGATATAGAGGTTCCCGCCATCAAACATGTTACATAAATACTATGAAAATATTCCAGCTCCATAGCTACAAGATTGAGATTCTGGAGAAAATAAGGGATACAAGTATAACAAACAAAAAATGAATACATAAACAGCTTAGAAAAGTAGAGTGGGTTTTTTTGGTGGTGGTGGGGGGGGATATGGGAAGAGATTTCATGTTTCTCCATTGTCAGTGCTACATTGCACTGTGTCCAAATGTGTAAGCTGTGAACTGGAAAGCCCTTGGTGCAGATATTACCATGATTGTGGAAGAAGATGAACTTTAGTATGCTGCTCTTTCCTAGCCACAGACTTCCAATTTTAGTGAGGGTTACTGGAATAATAATCCAGGTCCTAAGCAGAATTGGTTTACTGTTGTATTTCTTTTAGAGAGGTATGTATTGCAATCAATATTAAGGCTGCTATCCTAAATGAACCTACTCAGAAATAAGGTCTCTACAGCAACAGAGCTTATTTGCAACCAAAATGTATTGGAGCAATAGTTTAATTGGTCAATAGCTACGGCTTTTTAGATGACTGTAGCTTTATGTTTTCCGAACTTGATGTTTCTTAGATTCTCTTTCTCTCTCTTTCTCCTTCCTCTTCTGTTTTTAAGCCTGAATATTCCTTTGCAGAAGGAGCTATGCTCACCTGGTGGAAGATTTGCTGAACTGTCAGGAGAATCCTAGGCTGGGACACAGGGTCACTTCTGAGAAAGGATAGGAAGAGCTAAATATAGCAGAAGAGTACAGAAGAGCTTAGGCTCAGGTCTCCAGGAGAACCTTTAAATCTCTCCAAGGGACCAATTGTTCCCACCTTAAGACACAAAGCCACAGTGAGGGATAAGAATAACTCCATTTCCCTACCAGCTTTGTCTCTTTTCTAACCCACAGCTACACAAAGTGAATGCTGGCCTTTAAATGTACAGATGCCATTTGAGTATAGCTGGGTGGACATAGAAGAAGAAAATTGCTCATCAAGCAGGTTTCAGGGCAGAGAGACAGTAATTGGTCAAGTATCTGTAATAGTAATAGTAATATGTAATAGACTGATGCCTAGGACCATTTATAATAATGGTAAAATACAATGCCTTAAACTTATCCAAGTTTAGTGGACATCAACATTTGATAAAATCTGAACAGAACAGTATTATAATGCCTATGTTGGGACTAATTATAAATCCTAAAACAGCTAAAGCTTTATGGTGTGTATCACATAATTCTCATTCAAAGAGGCAAAACTTGAAAAGAGAAAGGGAGGGAGAATAAAACAAAATACTAACGCAATCTGCAATATCTGGAAACAGTTTTATAGCAACACTTTCTAAATTTACTTTATTGTAGCAGCTTCTAATACATCCCTTTTTTGTTGCTTAAATCTGAATGGTAATTTTAAGCAAGTCAAAGCTTACTCATCATATTAAAACATTAATAGGCTTAGATCGTTTGGGGTGGATGTTTTCTTCCAGAACAGCAAAGTTGCTTGCACTTTTTGGGCTATTACATTGGACAACATATAATAGTTGGACATATAATAGTTGGACTTGGTCAGGGAAATATTTCAGGGTTTCATATGCCTCTCTCTTTAATCAAAAAGGAGCTTATTCTTTTTGCATTGAATCTTTCCTCTACACTGCTAGGTACAACATACATAAGTTCCTTGCATCTGTTTGGTTGAAAGATTTCTGGTTGAAATTCTCTTAGAGCACTTCCTGGCTGAACAGTGATGGGAATACAGCTGTCCACAGAATAATTACCCATTTATCTAGGGGAAACACCTCAAAAACAAAGCAGTAAGACCCTTGACTGGTCTTTATTGCCTGTTCTGTCTGAAAAAGCAATAGTCTACCAGCTGCTGCAGTGTATTTCACTGTTTATCAGTGGACTTCCAAGGGACTTGAATAGCTTTTTCTAAATACAAATACTCCTCAGGCTTTCATTGAAGAGTGGTAAGAAAAACAGGGTCAGATCTTCTTATTCTACCTTTATGTTCCCTTATTCCTAAACTGGGAATTTATTTGATATCACATTATCCTCCTTTACATTTCCTTTTATTGGATCTGATAACAGATAAAGATAAGTAAGGGTAGAAACATTAAGAAATTATTTTGGGTGTGTGATTCTTAACCTCATGTATGGTAGAATGACTTTTGGACAGATGCAAAGGATACTTACTAATTGAAATAATTGCCTTCTGGGCTAAAAAAAAAAGAACAATATCAGGGGGATACATAATAGATAACCTAAACTCCTATTTATAGTTATATATAACTTCACTATTAATTCATTCAACAACCCATTTTCCCCACTCTTGAGGGAGAACTTTTTGTGAGGTCCATGCTAAACAACTGAAAACAGAAAAGGAAAAACATGGAAAAATGGAAGATTAACAGAGGACTTGGAAGTCCATATAACTTTTGGGCAGGTAGTAATTGATCACCGTGGTGACTTCCTATAAAACTGGATAGATTAACCACCTCTTGCCAGAAAGGATGAAAAAAGTTACCCTTATCTATTTTCTGTCCTGCAGCTGTTCTTTCAAAACCCCTTCTCTCCAAAAGAATGAGAATACAAAACATACTGTGCAAGTGTGTCTATAATTTCTATTTGATGGATACGCTCAAGGCACATGTACTAAAGATTTTGTGATGTTCCTATATATCTGAGATGTGATCATTTCTGCCCTGAAGAGCATTAATCTATCTGCCTCTGAGATCCTGCTTTATGCTGGAAGTGTATTTCCTGCATACTAGTACATATGGATGGAAAAACATCTATAATATCACTTTACTAGAGTCTTTAACTTACAGCCTTAATGACTCAGGAAATTGGTTCATGGTTGAAAATTGAAGCATCACCTTTAAAAAGGCATATTTCCCCATCCACAATCTCTATAGTTTTGAAATTAACATGTGAAGGTGGCCCTGAGAAAGGCCATGATTCTAACGAAATGGCCTATCATTACTCTTCTCAAGTTAAGTCTTTCTTTTCAGGCAGATATCCAGTAGCCCCCCCTTTTTTTACACATTCCAAGGCAGATACTCAGGAACCTTATTTGCACTCCAAGTCAGAAAGAGAAGCCAACGCGTACAAGAGCACCAATTCTGAAGAACATAGAGAAAAGAGAGCATCACAGCAGTCTTACCGTAATCTAAGGGGTGGCTTCTTGGAAGAGGGGAAAAGCAGATCCCTCTGGGCAGGAGACCCAGGCTACACCACTAGTTCCCTTCAGCTGTTCCTGCACTAGCCGTCAGTCTACACACTTGATGCCTCTTGCTCACTCTCAGTGTCTCATCCTCATCCTGGATAGATCTCCCTGGGGGAGCTGGGACGCTGTAGGGCAAGGGGCGGGAACAACTCTATGAGCAGCATCAGGCAAATTAAATCAGACACCAGTGAGTTGGGTAAATCGGATTGAGACTTAATGCAAAGCAGGTGGATAGGGAGAGGATAGATGATAATGTGCTTTGTTTAAAAGGAAAAAGAAAACAAGAGAGGCTGATATAATTGATTTTTGTTGCATTAATATTGCACTGATACAGCTTAAGATAATCCAGAGAGGAGAACATATATGCAGTTTTGAATGGGTCTAGAAAAGGACGGATAAAGCAAAGGCAGGCAGCTGCGAGACTTCCTCTCATGCACCTGGGTAGGGGTAAAAGTGGGATCTCACTTTCTTGGGTAGCGATTCTGACAATTTTTTTTTCTGTTACCAGAAGAAGAAGGTGGGCTGGCAAAAGCATTTTGGCAGTGGTATGCTCTGGGATGCTGCTGTAGGATTATCTTGGCCTCAATCTCTTTTAATCTCACCCACAGCTTTGGCCCAAGCCTGAGATAAATACCTTTTAACGGATTGCATCTGACGTCAGGAAACCATCAATCTAATCAGCTGGGCCACTTTTGGGCCAGAGGTAGCCACCACAGTGCTACAAGGCCAGGTTCTCTTACATGTACCTATATTCTGACAAAGAAACTAGCCATTTTCCCTCCTGTGGTTCTATAAGTGGCCCTGAAAGGACAGGAATGAGTGGGGAGAATTACAGTAGATAATACTGCAAAGGGAATGGAAATCTCATTTTGTTGTCTTTCCTTCTCTGTCCTTTTCCCAAGACAGGATCACAATAACATCAAGGATTTCTAGAGCTCATTTCAAATATTCCAGAATCTCATCACCTTCATTTCAGCAATATCAAGTCCTTTAGAAAATTCAGACTGAAATGAATCTTCTTCTTGACTCACTCTCAACATGAGGGGGGGCTTGGTGTTCTCTGAGCTTCTGTTTCATTATCCAAATTAGGTAATATCATCAGTGCTATCACTCCCAGCAGCAACTGTATGTAAGAAAAGTCATACATTCACAATAAGTCCACCTTGGGAAAAGAGCTAAAGCCTATTACATTAAAAGCATCTGTTTAACATTCCCACTCAAGAAATATGTTGCTGTCTAGCACTTGGTAGACCAGTCATGAAGCACTTGGAAAAGATATTCAAATGCCATGATATGTGTATATCTACAAAGATCAAAATTGTGTAAGCCACGGTACTCCCTGTGATACTTTATGGAAGTGAAAGTTGGGCTTTGAAGAGACAAGATAGGAAGAGTATTGATGGTTCTGAACAGAGGGGAAGGGGTTGGGAAAAGACTCCTGAGTATATCATGGACAGCTAAAAGGCAAACTAAAGGATCACTGAACCAACCAATCCAGAACTGTCACTCAAGCCACAAATGAGCCACAAGCTCTATTTATGTGTCGATTTACCTGGTTTATTTATCGAATTAATAATAATAGCACTCCTCTGATGCAACAAACAGAATTGTATGAGGGGAAAACCAGACTTATTCCCTCTTTTTAGATAATTTTATTAAACAACTTCTTCTTCCTAGTGTTTTTAGCACAATATGACAGGGTCAGCTTGTCGGCAAAGCCATCTCCATTTGGCTCGGTCCAGGGCATCTTCAGGGGTGATGCCCACACATTTCATGTACTCCTTAATGCGATTCATCCACCGTTTCTTGGGTCTGCCATGGGATTACCGGCCATCAGGGTCCAGATGCATGGCTGTTCTCACCACCAAGCCTTCCCATCTATGACGTGTCCATACCATCTAAGTCTTCCTTCCCCTGGCTTTGCTATGGTTGGTGTGACTCCCAGTCAACATTAGATGTCATTGTTCATAGTGTGGTTGAATCACCTTAGTCCAAGACACCATCAGAGCGCTCACGTTTTCATCATGTGTAGGGTCATGCTTTGCCATCATGTTTAATTTTAATTTAATTTAATTAAGCTTATTAAAATATAAAATACAAATGAAAATGAAAATGGGGAGGAAAAAAAGGAAAGAAAGAAGTACAAGATAAAGAAAGAAAAAACTTTGACTTCCAACTCTTTTTAGCACAGTAGAATAATAACACTAGAGCCTCAACCTTTTACTTTTACATAATATGCACTAGCCATTTCTATAACAAAAAAATTATCTAATTAGCAAAACCCAATGTCAGCGTTTCATTTTTTTCCATCTCAAGCACAAAATCCAGAAGCAGTTTCTCAACAGAAAAAAGTTAGATGAATTCTTGTCTTGATAAGAGCAATTAATTTATCTCTGCTAGTTCCATCAATTTTTCCAGCCATTCATCCATCATGAGAATTAAAGTATCTTTCCTTTTTTTGTACATAAAGCATTCTTGCTACTATCAATATATAAAAGCAAGGTTCCAGACCTTTTTTCCAAGTTCTTTGTCCATTAAGCCTAAAAGAAAAGTCTCTGGTTTAATTTTTATATTCACTTTAAGAATCTCCTATATTAAAATGTGAATCCTATCTCAGTATTTCTTTAGGTGGCGCAGTGGTTACAATGCAGTACTGCAGGCTACTTCTGCTGACTGCCAGCTGTCTGCAATTTGGCAGTTCAAATCTCACCAGGCTCAAGGCTGACTCAGCCTTCCATCCATCTGAGGTCAGTAAAATGAGGACCCAGATTGTTGGGGACAATATGCTGACTCTGTAAACTGCTTAGAGAGAGCTCTAAAGCACTGTGAAGTGGTATATAAGTCTAAATGTTATTGCTATCATGTCCATCAAAGATGGCAAAAATTTCCTTCTTTATATTTACTTTTCCAACATAAATTTGAAATACCTTTGTATATGTCTGACAATTTATCAGGTGTTAAATACCCATGGTACATCTTTTTATATAAAATTATTTTAGATTATAATTTAATATAAATTGTAAACCCTTCATCTATGGGAAGATAGGCTTATTCTCATGCACCCTACTCTACCATGCTCTCTCTGGCTTGGTTCCACCACCAGCTTATGTGTTCAAAGGGAAATCTGAAGTGAGCAATCTGCTTGGTTTCCCTAAGCTTTACATGCCGTTTAGAATTGTACTTCTTTAGACTAAAATAAATAAAATAAAATAAAAAAATAAAATAAAATTGTACTTCTTTAGACTAAAATAAGAATATTTCCTTCTAAGAATTAAAGAATTAAAGAATCATAATATATTCCTCGTGGTTATAATTAAAGAATTATAACCACGAGGAATATATTACGATCCTCCTTCAGACTTCTACTTTCCTATAAAGCATGGCTTTTTAAAGTTACTTAAAAAGTTACACAACTGGGCATATATAAGCTTCATACACATTTCCAAAAAATGTTTTTCTTTTTTAAAAAATAGGATGTTCAGATTAATATCATCTCATTGTTCCCCACACACACCTGCCCAATCACCGTTACTAATTTTTCAGGGCAGATAAGAAGACGCATATTTACAAACTAGCATATTTTCCTAAGAGTGGAAAGTCTTTGGTAAAGTAACTGGAATCACCTTCCCTTCACCTAGATCTAAGTCTTCCAAGGACTGGGTCAAATGCTATCTTTGATACAGTTTCCTCTGTCCCTCTTGGCTTCTATTGGGTTACAATATAATCCCATCATTAGATGCTAATCCTGGCCCCGCCCGCGGGAACAGTAGATTCTGTTTATCCCACTCTGGAATCAATCCAGAAGTTCTTGTCTTTCCTTCTGTTTAAGTGGCTGATCCAATATAGGTACAGACTATGAAAGCCTGAATAATTCCTGGCAGGAGTTTTTGTTTGTTTTACTAAAAAGCATCTGCAACTCTCTTTCTATTCTCACTCAGTTTGTACTAATTTTACAGGGAAGGGAAAGGTTATTTGCTGGTTTATCCTTCTTCAGGCTTTTGATTTTTTTTTTTATGCAACAGCAATGCATGTGTCTCACCCCCCTTTTTTACAGTATTCTGTTGTTCAGAATGGCAAGACATTCATCAGTTTGGGTTTGCTGGATTCACTCAGGCACAAAAATACAATATGCGTAAAGGAGATTGAGTTGAGATATATGAAGCTGTAATGTGTGTAATTCCGTGAGTTCATTTGAGAAGGAAATTGTCAGTAAAAAATGCAAATTTCATTAGCAATAATAATGCGTAAGGTCGACTACATTACCAGTCATTTATTTGAGAAATAATTTGAACAACTACATCTGCAGCTCATATTCAGTCTAATCTCCCCATCCCTAGTGCTGCTGGGGGATTATTCTAGAAAAGCATTTTATTTTATCTGTTATTATACATTCAATGCAGGACATTGTTATGTACTGTATGAAAACCTGTCATAGAGAAGAAGATAAGGATTTGATTGCCACAGCAGGAGCCTAAATTCTTTTAAGTAAAAATGCTCTTTTCATTTTTTGTGTTAATGTTGCCTGTTGCAGTGAAATTTCCTCACACACCAGAGACTCCTGCATAAGCCTCTATGGTGTCCACCAGTTTATTCACCAACTTGGCATCTGTATTCCTACCTTTGGAGCCTGATAGTTTACCCTTGCAGGATTTTTGTATGACTTAGGGTCCTTCTCTATTTGTATCTAAAAATGGCACAAACATGCCCTGGCAACATCTTTTTTCTAATGTATACCTTTGATGTTGCATTCTTCTTGTCCCAACCCTTTGAGTGAGTCTTAAGTCATCTTTACCTCTTCTGGGTTTGACACAGTATTTTCCACCTTATTTTGACACATTCCAAGGATAGCTTTGAAATTAAATCTTTGAGGCTTGGGTGTGTTTAAGTCCGAGGGATGGCAACATCTGGAACAGAAGCAATAGAAGCAAGATAGGCTACAGGGATAACCAATCCAGTATAGTCCAGTTTTTCTGCCATTCAAGCATGGGTGGAGATAACTTCAACTAAATAATGGGGAAAATTCCTTTGTAAGTTATGTGTTCAATATATTTTCTGAACTTAGAAAAACTTAGAACTTAGAAAGGTCAGTTCAGTAACCAAGCACATTACAGAAACATAGCTATTATCTCTACTGTCAGAGACCAATACAGGTAGTCCTTGACTTACGATCAATTGCTTAGCAACTGTTCAATGTTACAATGGACATCCCTGGGGAGTACTTACAACCAATATTTGAGGTTCCCTCCCTTCACGCCCATAGTCACATGACCACATTTCAGGTACTGGGCAACAGGCCCGTATTAATAGCTGTTTGTAGCATCCTGCAGTCACCTGGCCTTGTTTTATGATGGTTTTGCTGAAAATTGGCATTTACTTCTGGTTTTTGGCAAAACCAATCTGTAATGAACTATTGATTCACTTAACAACCATCGCAAAAAGGGGTCACAAAATTGGGTTGGCGATGTGGGTGACCTGATTTATGACCGTCATGACTTACAACTGTAATGGGCAGACTCTATTATGGTCATAACTGAAAGACTACCTATAATAGTTTTTCAGTATAAAAATAGTGTGCAGGGGATCTGTACATTTATATTGTTTTTGCAATCTTTAAACGCTTTTGTGCCCTTTCAAAAAACATACATTATAGCAAGGAAAAAATGTCAAACCACTTCAGTTCAATACAAATGACAGAACTATTCATTGTTCTATATTGACTAGATGTTTTATACTACATTTTAATTAATTTTATATTTGATTATTATTACTCATGATATTAATTTTGCCATTTGCTCTTTAAACTGCTCAAAGCATCAGGATCTTCCAGTCATGCCACTGTCTTCCTTACAGTGGAATCTGAAACAAGCAAGCTCTTTTTTCTAAAGCAGTTTTGCTGATCAGTACTCTGATGTCCCTACCTTACAGGTACCGTTCAGTGTTTCTATTCCATGGTCATTAATCCCTCACAGTAAGATGGGCGGCAAATAAATTAACAAATAAACAGTGGGTTTGTTTCCTCTCCACTTTCTTCCCCTCACTCTTATTCCTACCGAACTTTTCCTTTTAAAATTTAGTGAGATCAGCTGTTCAGAAGCAAGCCTGGATCTGGGAACTGGTTCACCAGTCACCTGAAATGGCAGGCTAGGGAATATTATAATAGAAAAATGGCAGGAGTGGTGTGAGATCCTTAACTCTCTTCTTCTCAACCTTCCTCTCACCTCCACCGCCAACCTTCCCAATTCCTCACTCTCTGCTGTGTTGCCAGCCATATGTTTTTCATCACAGAAGTCAATTAGTTCCAATGGAAAATGCAAAGAAAAAACGGCTGGAAAAGATAAAGTATCATCTCCAACCTGCTGTACCTCTGATCCAGACCACTACTTCCCAGAGTTATACTGTTGCTGCTTTCAAAATATTTACTTTGACCTCAGTTTCACTTGCACCTACTTACTTTTTGACTTAAAAAAAAACATTCTTTGAAAAAAAACCCCTCTACTTCCAAAATAAAAACTGAACAATGCAAATACATCCAAATTTCTGGAGTCTGTGTTTCTGTTACTTTCTTCTAACCCAAGCAGGGGGGGAAAAGAATATAGTACTGGGTGCTGAATACTAACTTCTAAGAAAAAAGATTTTAAAAAACACATTACTATACTATCTAGAACAGGGGTGTCAAACTCAAGGCCGAAAGGCCAGATCTGGCCTGCGGAGTGCTTAGATCTGGCCTGCGGGGCCATCCTAGAAACAGCAAAGGACCGGCCTGTGGTGCCTCTGCCAGTGAAAATAGAGCTCGGGAGGGCCACATGCAGCCATCCCAGGTTCTGTTTTTGGCTGCGATGGCCTCCTGCCACCCTCTGCCAGTGAAAATTGAGCTAGTGGGGAACACCCCCCCCCCGAGCTTTGTTTTCACTGGCAGAGGGCGGCAGGAGGCCATCACGGCTGAAAACGGAGCTCGGGAGCCCGTTTTCCCTGGCAGAGTGCTCAGGCCACCACAGACACCGACACAGGTGTTGTCAAGCTGGCCACGCCCACCCTGGCCCCTGAGGTCAAACACAACCTTGATGCAGCCCTCAATAAAATTGAGTTTTGACCCTCCTGATCTAGAACCTGAGTATGAATCTGTTTTGGAATACATTGCTTGAACAAAGAACTCATAGTAATTCTGTTTCTTAACATTTCACCTGTTTTTCTGTGCTTTCTTGGATAATAATTCTGATCACCCTGGGTTCTTTAACTGTACATTTCCCTTTTTGTAATCCAGATGTCTAGTATGGCTTGTCTGTTTTCATGCATCCCATCCCAAAGCTCACACAAATTAATATTATTATTTTCCCAATTTTGATTCCTTCAAACGTGGAGGTGGAGGAAAGCTGGAAGGAAGATATTTAAAATTAATATAGCACTTTACAAGTAATACATTTTATATTATCCCAGTTCCCCTCAGAAGAGGCCTGCAATCTAGGTAGATCTGTATTAACTGTGTCTGTATTGTAGGTGAAGGCTTCTGAATGAGAGGAACTAGTGTCCTCTGTGAATATGGCTGATCTGAACAGAAGATTTGTGTCTCAGTTTGTTTTAGCCATAATGTTACATTGGTTTACAAGCTTGGCATCTTTACTGGGACATCACGATATTCAGGTTTAAGTAGTAGATGAAGTCCAGGAGTATCACTCTCTGATCCATACTTTGTGTGTCATAAAGAAGCAACTCTTTAACTCAGGAGTTGCAAAAGTTCTCAGGCTGCCACTTGTACGAGTCACTTAAGAGCAGCTGCAAAAGACCAGGTTGCACTGAATGTGATCAGAATTCATCTCTGACTCTCAACCTCCTGGACTTCACTCCAGACTTAGAGTCCAATTTAATATTTCGGCTTGTGGATCTAGCTCTTCCCTTTGGAGTAGGAGGCTCTGGTGAATCCCCACTTTTAGGTACAAAACTGCTATCCTTTGTGTCTTCTTCATGTGACTGTGACTGTTCTGCCTCTTTCTGTCTCATCAGCTTTTCTGCTTGACCCCGTTCCTACAATCAGAAAGAACATAGGAAGTGGAAAAAGAATGGAGGAACCTGTTAGAAAAGCACTTTGCCCAGTGGTGAAATCTAAAATTTGTTACTACCAGTTCTGTGGGTGTGGCTTGGTGGTGGTGGGGTAATGTGACTGGGTGGGCATGGCCAATT
>JANHZT010003768.1:538106-554671 GCA_032468215.1 Stegonotus admiraltiensis
AAAAATTGTAACTGAGTAAAATGTACTTGAATATGTTAAATTGTATAAGTTATGAGATGGCTAATACTCTGTTCATAAAATATGTGGGGGGAAATGGGGGGGGATAAATAAAACTTGATTCAAAAAAAAAAGGTAGTGGTTCTGGAAAAAACAAGGAGGGCAGTAATGTATATAGAGATGCCATCAAACATTACTGTTCATCATGAGAACAAAAGAAGAAATAGGCCTCAACCTATGACCACAATTGAGCCCAAAATTGTTATTGATAAGTGAAACATTTGTTAAGTGAATTTTTCCCCGTTTTACAACCTTTTGTGCTACAATTGTTAAGTGAATCACTGCAGTTGCTAAGTTAGTAACACAGTTAAATGAATCTAGCTCCCCCATTAACTACTTGTTGGAAGGTCGAAAAAAGGTGATCACATGACCCTGTGAATGTGCTGCAATCGTCGTAAATATGAGTCAGTTGCCAAGCATCTGTATTTTGATCACGTGACCATGGGGATGCTGCAACAGTCATAAAGTGTGAAAAATGGTCATGTCACTTTTTTCAGTGCTGTTGTCACTAAATGAACTGTTATAAGTCGAGGACTACCTGTATGCTCTAATTTGCAATCTCTGAACATATATGTGCCCTTCTTGTAAGTTATAATTGGTATCTGCATAAGGGACTTTGAAAGACTCCATGCCACTAAACAATCCTCATTTGCAAATTATTCTTTGGAAGCTGATACCAAAAATCTACTGCTAGGCTGTCATTATCCATCAAATTCAGAATTCAGATGCAAGGTTACTGAAACGGTCTGATACGAAGCTTATAGCTGTGTTACTGACTCAACTGTTATCACAGGTACCTTGATATATGTAGCCTTATTATTATACTGTATTATTTGTTTAAAATGTTGTTTCTTCAAGGCTGAACGCGATTTCCAATGGAAAATAAAAAGTAATATCTAAATTAAATTAAAAACAGATATCCATTTAATAGAATTAGCAGCAGCTATTACCCAGGGCCACTTAGCAACTATTGAAATTTCAAAATAGTTAGATGTTACATTTTAAAAATTGCTGTAAAATCATAGCTGCTATAGTCTCATTAGTGATATAATTCCAAAGTCTTGGGAAAACAGAGGTAAAGGTCCTTACAGCACTCATCGTCCTTGACTCAGGCACTATTACAGACATAAATCAAGGACTACCTATAGCCAAATAGAGAATCAATCTCTGTCTGTCTGCCCTCACCCCTTGTCTTTTTGTCTATCTGCCTTTCTGCCTGTCACACACACGCAAAAACACACACAGCACACAACAACACATAAAGAGTTGACCAATGAATCTTTTGAATAGATACAATTTAGGAATCATTGTACTTATTTAAACAGAAATATAATGCATCTTATCATAGTGGGGTAGACTGTGACCCGGTGATATCCGGCTGTTGTCCAGCTTCAAAGTTATTTTCTCCTCTCTGCCTACCGAAGCCAATACTTCCAAATATGATGAATTAAAGCACCTACCATCCTTAATCAGCATGATGGAAGTTGAATATCAACGTATCTGAAGGGTAATAAAATGGGAAAGACTAACTTTATTTGAAGTAGGATTCATTGGCTGACATCCAAACTGAGGACAGTCCTCTGTGGAGAAGAAGCTGTGGCCATCCTATTGTTGATATGCCTCTGTGCCCAACAGGCACTCTGAATACCTTTGGTGCTGAGATAAGTTCTATAGCTTTTCTATCCCTTTGGGTCCTTGTGGCACCTAGTAAACTGGAATCCCAAACAATGCCAGGCTTCAGCAGGTGAACTTCAGTACTGGGAAGGAGACTTACTCCGTCTCCTCTTTAGGAGAAACTGTGGAGTCATCCTGCTGGAGTCTCCCTCTTCTCTCATTATGATAAGAAGAAGAAACATGATAACCTTTCTTCCTATTTATCAATTCTTTTTCTGGTACTCACCATTTTGATCCCGTTGTTGCATATATGAGGCCTTCAAGCTTCGTTTCTCCTGATCTTCTCTTGGGATTAATAAACAAATATAGAAAAGGCCATGAGACTGCCTCTTCAATTAAATAGCTCAGCAATAAATCAAATCTGTTATGATTTCTATTCCGTAACATTTAAGGACTCTTTAAAAAATCTTTCCCAACAGAGCTGAATCATTGCCTTTCATTAAGGTGTCCTAGAATCGCATCTATATCTTACATTTCTGCTCTGAAACTTACTTGTATTTCTCCTTCATGCTTTCAGGGATCAGTTCCTCAGGAGTCCATAAATCCTAAAGAAACACATCCAGGACTTAGCACTACAAAATTAAGTTTATTAGCCCATTTTCTTTTTTCACAGGATTGCATTAGAACAGACACTTCCTCACCACAGCAGGCACGTGTGTCCTACTTTCTGGCTATTCCACACAGCAGAAGTATTTGTGAAAGTCAGCAGACTGAAAAAAAATCATCTGTCCTGTTTCCTGTAGTTCTACAAGCAGTGTGCTCTTTCCCCCACAATCAGTAACAGCTTTTTAGAAACACTTCCATCTATAATTAGCACTTTTACTGTGGTAGCACGCTACCTTTAAAACATTTTTTTCTATAGACACTTGACCAGCTTTAAAATGCTATCATTTTAAAGACTTCTATTTGACATATATTTTAAAATTCTATGCTGCTTTATGTTTACTTTGGTATATGATTAGCATTCTTCTGATTTATTTTTGTCTGGTATTATTTTAGAATTTTGTTGTGTTGTAAGATAGCATATCTGGGATGTTATGCTTCTTACATACTGCCCTCATAGTCTTAGATGACATTGGCTGAAAAAGGCTTATAATAAATGAATATATGTCCTTACAGCATAACTTCTTTCAGTTCATTTCAGGCATCAGAAAAGGAAGACAGAAAGAGGATCCTATGTACTATTTTATCAAGCAGTATTTGATAGATGAGATCAATGAATAGCTTTGTGGCAAGGAGGCCATGAAGAATCTTTGAAGAAAGACAACCACTTACTGGATCCTTAAAAGTTTCATCAAGGTGCTGTACTGCATAATAGATCAGTTTCTTTTCCATAAGGGATCTTTGCACATAACGGCGGATATTCTGTGGATTGAAAGCAGATGTTACAACATTATTAAAATAATGTACAGAAATCATAAATGATTTGAGTGTTTCTTGTTCAAGAAAACAAGACACAAAATACACACAACCATCTCTGCTGCAGGCAATCAACCCTGCCTTCAGGTCAAACAATATGTTATATTCAATATGAGCTTCACGTTTCTGTCTTGTGGTCTCAGTCATGGCAGCGACAGGGATTAATGCCACTCCATGCTGCAACCATCCCTGCAGTTGTTACTTTCCCCTGAAAGGAAGCTGCTAGTCAACAGCAACTTGGGGCAAACAGCAGTGATAGCACCTCTAAAGGACAAGAGAGAAAAAATATCCACAACTTTCATCATAGACTTCTCAAAATGCAGTGCCCTAAACTAACACCAGGTTTTGCACCTTGGGGAATCAAAAAGGTGGGCTGCAATAGATTGAAACGGGTAAGAGCTTACTTTCTTCCCGAACAAAGCAGCTGCTTGCCAACTAAACAAATCTTAGTTGATTCATGGTCATCAAATTGTGTGAGCATCAGAAAAAGAAGAAAGAAGACAGTAAGGGTACACAGATTTCTTGCCAAAGGGATTATGGGTATTGGGCTAAGGATGAGCTGGAAACACTTTAATCTGGTGCCTATCCTTCTCTTTGCTTTACCAATTCATTCATTGGGGGCTATCTTAATTTCTTGGCATTCGCTCTGATGAACTTATTGCAGTCCCAGACCAATATTTAAGAGAAGATAATTTTATAACACATTAAATATTATATATTATTATATAACAGGCCTTATACAGAAAGTAATAATGTAAAGGATGATCTCTGCAAACTACGACTGTTGTTAAAAATTCAGCAACCTTACTGGAAATAACTAAATGTTATTTACTTAGCATTTGGGGTAGAACGATCAGCTCCTGCTCAGAGAAGCAATTAAGATTGCTAATGATTGGTGTCATGAATTCTATTGTTCATTTATTTCAAAGTGTAGCAGTGCATATGCAACAGATTCAACTTCTATATCTACTGATAAACATATATCAAGGTGATTTTCATAGCGTATATTGCTATATCTACCCGTTTTTGCTCTTATAGGCAATTTGTCAATTTGTAAGCTAATGCTGGAAATGAAACAAAATAAAAGAAAGGATCCTGGGGTCTAGCTTTAAAAATTGGTATTGGTTTAGCTCCCAACCTAGAAGCATCCTTATAAATACATAACTGAATGCCATATACTGAGCCCAGTACTTTAGCCTTGAATGTAGTTGTTACTATGCTGAAATGCATATTTAATAATTGCAAAGGATGCTTTGGGGGCTCATATGAAAAGGTCCTTTGCTTGATTGATCCGGTAAGTAAATGATTGGAAGTGGATGCATAGGTTTTTAAAAGTCATGATTTGTTCAGTATTGTAGGTCTATCATTAATCATCCACTTAATTGAGTGCTTGAAACACTGGAGAATATTAAATCCTTTCTTTTCGACTAATTGGTCTCAAGGTATTCCTTATGGTAAAGGAAGATAATGCTTTAAGGCATCTAACATAAACCCACTTGGATTATGAAAGAATAGCTTTATTATTGGCACAGAGAGGAATGGGTACAGAGCAATGAGTAAGAGTTGGTGGATAAAATTCTAACCATATTATTGTTTAATTTATATATTAATACATGTTATATAGCAAAGACCACTTCTACTACTACTACTAGATGGGTTCAACATAATTGAGCAACTGCATCCAGTGATAACTTATTAGTGGCTTACTTCAATTTATAGAAAGAAATATGGAGAGGAGTGCCACAGGGTCCAATCCTGTAGTGTTCAATATTTTTATCAGAGACTTGGATGAGTAACTGATGGGACACTTACAAAGTGTGGAGATGGAAAAGGATGATTAATATTTTAGATGAAAGAGTGAAGATGTTAATAGATCTAGATAGGCTTAAAGAGTGGGTTGAAATGAATAGGATTGAACTTAGCAGGGAGACATATCAGATTCTGTATTTTGGTATTAAAAATTGAAAGCACTATAGAGTGGAAGAAAATTTGATTGTCAGTAATACATTGTGGAAGTGACCTGGATGTCCCTGTTAAACACATTAAATATGGTGCAGCTGCTAAAAGACAAATGCTACTTTGGGGATGTATTAACAGTAGCAAGGAGTCCAGATGATGGGAAATAATTGTTTCAATCTACGGGGCCTTGGTAAGCCTCCATTTGGAAAGCTCTATCCAGTTCTGGGTCCCACAATTGAAAAAGGATAGTGACAAATTGAAGTAGGTTTGGAGTATGACTATCAAGTTGGTGAATAGTCTGGAAACCAAACTCTATGAGGAACTTTTAAAGGATTGGAGTACATTTCATCTATAGAAAAATATTTAAAGGAAGATACAATAACAGTCTTCAAGCATCTGAAGGGTTATCACACAGATGAGAGCGTGGACCTATTCTCTATTGGCCAGAGGGCTAGACCAGAATCAGTGAATGAAAATTATAAGGTACCAAATAGACATCAGGAGGAACTCATGAGTTCATGGACTGTCAGCAGTGGAACAGGTTACCACATGAGGTGGTGAATTCTCCTTTGAAAAAAAAGCTTCAAACAAAGGCTAGATAGTCATCTGTCAGGGATCTTCTAGTGCAGGGGTTCAAACTCAGTTTCACTGAGGGCCACATCAGGATTGGGGTTGACCTTGGAGGGGCGGGTGGGAGTGTCAGGTGGGTGTGGCCATGGTGGGCATGACATGGAACTGCACCTCTGCAGACATGGTTTCATAAACTTATAAAAATAGGGTGGCGAACATTTCTGTGATTTTGTTTTTTTAATACCTACTTGATCTACTTGATCACCTTATGAGAGAGAGACCAGATCAAGAAATTGATTCCATAGGAAGACTAGAACTATAAATTATTGACATAGGCTAGTAGCAGAATCCTGCAAGCCTGAAAGGTAAAATATTTTACTTTTCCTCCTTTTTATAACCTTCTGAGTCAAGGACGACCTCCTGCGGTACTCCGGAGGCCCCATTTTGGGCCACTCTAGAGGGTCTGTTTTGGGCCTGGAAGGCCTCCTGGACCACTCCGGAGGCCAAAAGTGGTTGCCCCATTTTTGCTAGCAGAGCCAATCTGCTCTGGGCCAATCCTTTGCTATTTCCAGACTGGCCCCATGGGCCAGATCTAAGCACTCTGCAGGCCGGATCTGGCCCATGGGCGTTGCATTTGACACCCATTCTAGCGGAACCTCCAAGACCCCTTCTGACTCTATGATGCTATCACTGAAACCTTATTAATTTGTCAAAACTGAGAACTGAGAAAGATTTCAGATAGGAGAAATGCTGCTGGTTACCTCTCTGGCTGGAATAGCTATTTCTTTTCCCAGATCTGCTTGGTACTCTTTCAATCTCTCCAGCATTTTTTCATCTGATGGATAGAACAGCAAGAAGGTAGCTGCACATTCAGCAGCAACAGTCCGATTTCCAACTAAAAGAAAGAAAATGTTCTTCATCATCATGTTTTTTCTGTCTGTCATTCTGGCAAAGCTTGACCCCTTACATGAACTTCTCAGCTGTTCATTTTCTACTTACCTCTGTCATAGGCAAATTGCAATAAATCAAAATGAGATGGGATGAGATCTTCTGTGGAAGACACCCTGCCTGGCTTGGTGGCAATATCAAGGACACACTCTTGCCTGCATTTCAAGACCTGGACATAATGAGCTGGAAAGCAGAGAGAAACACAAGGGGCTTTGGCATCTCAACTACAGAAACCCTGAAACAAGTATTGCTAAGATTTCTACATTTTCTGTGTTTCTTATTCAAGTAATGCATGTTAAATTTAAATTTACATTGTTTGAATGTGACATTTTATTTCAAAATCTAATTCTTATTGGCCATCTACATTATTTTGGCTTGTGTCAGTATGACAACTTGTGCAGTGCTGATTGCCTATAGAAGTTTAAGTGCAGAATGCTATGTTGTTTATTATTATTTTAAAAAAAATCTTAGATGAGTGAAGATTGGAAAAAATGGTCTCAATTTTAGTGAGCCAAGAGAGATGTCAAGACTTCCATGTCATGCAAAATAGAAAAAGATAAGAGAGTGTGGATCAGAAATTGGAGCCTGAAAAGATCCCCATGGAAACATATCCAGTGCCTGAATTAGTTAGCAGTTGGCTGGGTACCATTTTTCAGTGGTAGCATTTACTACCAGATTTTTCATCCAGTCAGACCAGAATTTTTGTATGAAAGGATTTTGTGCTGGGCTCTGATATTGACTAATAACCCTCTCCTAATTTTCCCTAGGACAGTGGAGACCTTTTTTGATTATTGTTATTGGTACAAATTAAAAAATCTTCAAAATTTGCTGCATCTTATTCTGAGACCTATTATTTGATTTCCTCATCTCAAAATGCTTTTTAAAATCCTGACAGCCTGGAGCCATATATTCATTTGAGATGCCTCCCTTCTCATTGGCCCCTTTTAAAACTGACAGAATTTCTAATTTGTACGATTGTTCAGAAGTGCAGCATTTGAAGGATGAAGGAGACTAGTAATGAAATGCTCTGGCAGTCTTACAAATCCAATCAAGCAATCAATCCTTCCTGACATTTCCTAACTTTTGGGGGTGGGAGAGACTGGCACATTGAATATTGAGAACATGGTCATAGACTTCCCCAAAATTTCAGCACAGACTCCCAATTTTTCAACTGTTTTTTTTAAAGTAGCCAATAACTTATTTTTCTCCCATATCTGATTCCAAATTTCAGGATTCTCCCCTCCCCCCCTTTTTTTTTTGCAAAAGCTATTATAGCTATTGCAAGAACATGAAAAAATGGCAGTTGTTTCTCTTTACAGGGATACAGTACTTTTTCTAATCAGTTTTAATAAGTCCACAACAAGATCCTTACCCTGAATATTTAATCATACCATTCAAACGATTTCTTCTAAAAAGTAACTGCACAATTTCACTGATTAAGAGCAATACCTCACCTAACTGTTCCTAATTTGGGGAAAAAAAACTTTTCCATTGATCTCCCATGGCATGCTCAAGTATGCTGTGCTATGCAGTAAATCATTTTCCTCACTTAGATAAACAAGCTACAGGATTTTCTCAGTGAAAGTATCTTGCATCACCTTGAAGCTTTGTACAGTAGTTCCAATACTCAGTTCTCTTTGGTTATTCCTGAAAAGGAAGCCTCAGAAGCAAAAGGCTATGCTGCTTTGCAAAATACCTTCAAAAGCATATTTTGCTCAATCTTTTGTCTAAGTGACATATTCCTTTGAAGATCTGCAAATCTCTTTTAAAAAAAGATGTTTCTTTAAGACAATGCCTTATGGTTTTCACGTACTTGCCAGCTCACACAATTCATCATACTTTACTAAACCTTTGATGATACCTGCAATGCTTTCATAGAGGCCTAGTTGTGTCTCTTCCTTGTCATCTTCATCTTCTCGGGGCCCTTCACAAAGAGCTCTACAATTCTCCAGTGCCAGCAGCCCCTCTCTGAGCGATTCTTCCAGTTTTGCTGCTGCCTGCTGGTAGTCATCCATACCATAATGATGCATCCCAGCTTCATAAGCTACCTGCAGAGTCAGAGAACCAAGCCACCTTTGTTAAAGTCCAAGGATTGTGCAGGAGGTGACTACTGAATCCAAAGAATAGTACAATTATATACTCAAGAGTACAAGTAGTCCTCAACATACAACCAATCCTTTAGCGACCATTTAAAGTTACCACAGCATTGAAAAAATGACTTACAACTGATACTTGCACTTATGACCTTTGCAGCATCCCCACACTCACGACAAGTGAGCACCCTGTGATGTTTTGCCTACTGCAGTGATGGTCCCACAGAGTGTATAATCTCCAAAAATTTTCAGATCATTTTTAAAAAATATTTTTGAATTTGCCTTACAAGTATTTGTATAATTTAAATCCTGCTCTACAACAATAATTTAAAAACATATTTTTAAAGTTTTTTAAAAGAGAAAAACTGGATACAAAGAAAACATCACTCCTAAAGATCAATAACTATTCAACCTAAAAAAGCAGTTTGCTTTTTTAAAAACAGTTGTTAGATTTCTGCTAAATAATTTTTCCATTTGGGGCTATTGCTGAATAATAATAATAATAATAATAATAATAATAATAATAATAGTTTAAAGAAGATTAAGGCAAATTTAAAATTTAAAAAGAGACCACAATGAAGCCAACTGGAAAGAAACAGGTACAGGTAGTAACAATATAGCATATTTAAACATCAGCAAGTTTTCCTAATTTTGCAGGCTGGTTTCTATTGTTCTGCTTGTTTAAATTTTCAGAGGAAGTTTTATGCTGCAGTTCTGTTCTGAGAACTTGCAGAAGATATATGAGGAAAACACAGGAGGACAATGTTTTCTTACCCCTTAGAAAGCAAGGACTAACAGCACAATTATCTATGAGAGTTGACATACTCTTATCTTAGGCAGTGGTGGGATTCAGCCGGTTTGCACCACTATGGGAGAACCGGTTGTTAACTTTCTGAACAGCTTGGTGAACTGGTTGTTGGAAGAAATCATTAGGGCAGAGAACCGGTTGTTAAATTATTTGAATCCCACCATTGCTCTTAGGCCTTTAGAATCGTGACTCCCAATCTCTACACAGTAGCCCTTCTGATCTGTTTTATAACATCCAGTTTTCCAAAAATATCTCACCCAATGTGGTTCAGCTTCCAGATCCCGAAAGCTTTCAGATTTTATCCCTGCCATGCGCTGGTATTTCTCCATATCCTCACGCATTTGTAGGTGCTGTGGATTGGCTATGAAGAATGTATGAGCTGAAGAGACAGCTTCATCCAGTTTTTTTAACTGTTGAAAAGAGAAAATAAGATCCTTTTTGATTGAATGTAGAATACAAGGGAATCATCTCAGTCTCGGAGCAGGAAGGTTAAAAAGAAATACAGCAATCCCTCTGGTTGGATCCATTTGCTCCCAGATAGTAGTACTATTGACTAAAGTATCTGTGAAATAATGTTTATTATATCATAATTATATCATAATTCACATGCTAATTGTAATTAGCAGACACATAGACATACATGCACGTGCGCACACCCTCCACACACACTATAATATACCGTGTCATTTGATTTTTAAAATCCTTATTCTGTGTAGTCAATCCTCAGGAAACCTCATCCTATGTGCATTGACAGCTATGTGGCATCTGGGTTGAATTCACATGATTAACAGACATGTACAGCAGGTGTTTTTATTTATTTTATTAGAATTATAAAGCCTAATCATCATAGCCCCTCCCAGTTAGGGTGAAAAAAATGCTCTTTTTAAAAAACTAGATGGAGAACTCTAAGAAAACAGAAGAACAAGGAGTCATCTCAAACTTGAGAAACGGAGAGGAGTCTTATCAGCTACTGATTAAAAAAATAAACTAGCTACAAAAAGCTCAGCAACAACAACAACCACAATCAAATAAACCAAGTTGAGGACTGGAAATCAGGTTATTTCAATAGAAACAGGTAAAACCTAAACAGCATTAAATTTAGAATCATATTTTTACATTCTATGTGTTTAAGTCATTTTTCTTCCTTTTAATTTGTCAAGAAAAACAACACTGACTGTTGAAAGCCCTCTCAGTCTTAGATAGCGATGGATGCCAACTGATCCTCCCCAATCCTTGGAAGGAAGGAAGTGGTCTAACAAGCTTCAAGGGCAAGACAAAATAAATAAATAAATGGAGTTATGATGTGTAAACCCAAACTGAAAAGAAGTTCAAGATCTCCAACTTTTCACCCTTTTGCTAACATGGTCCCCAATGAGCATGCCAACAACAGGTCAGCCTGAGACATTTTGCTGATTGAGGAATATAGTGTTTTCTCACAAATTAACATGATTACAACACCCATTTTGTCATCTCAAACAGACGAAACAAAAAAGCAGTATAAATGTAACATCAGTAGCAACAGCAATGCTAAACCAACATTTTATTGCTCATTCATTGGCTATCAAATTATTGTTCATTCCACATTGTGCATCTCAAGAACTCTGAATTAGGATGCTGTGAGAGTAGTTCTTTCCTTTTGAAATGGCCCGCAACCAGTGCTTTTTAAAAGGCAGCCCGAGCCCAACATTTGAAATCAACAGATGGATCAACATTTCATGCAAGGCAGCAGTACAAAATAATTAAAATCTGATGTCAGGAATTTGCTCAAGTTTTATCAAAGGAACTCAATGACCTGACTACTGGTTTCAATGAAAACAAAAAAAACAAAAATACAGATGCAGTGAAAATAAAGTTGGGTTGAGATTAATGTCCTGCCCTCTATCTCTCAAGAGTCTGCAATAGAGTTTGGACCCAACAGATAACTTTAAACCTGTCCCTCACAACCCATCTCTCTAAGAATCTCTCAAAAGAACAGAAATACAATGTTAATGCAAAGAATGTATTAAAAACTGAACGGATAAGGGACTAGTTGAAATTCAAAGCCACGAGAGTCTCTGCAGAATTTAAGAGCTTCTCGTAGTTTAGGAAGGTATGCGATGCATGCTAATACTTTGGAGGGGGTTGGACGGTCGTGGGGGGGGGGGTGTAACTGTTGCGCTGCTCTTCTAGCGGGCGTGGAAGAGGGGGGCCGAGGACGGGCAGCCACATCAGCAGCTGCTGCACATAGAGGGTCCCGCCCTCTCCGCCGCTCACCTTGAAGAAGGCAATTTGCAAGTAATTGTAGGGCTCCCTCTCTTCGAAGTCCTGTTGGATGGCGTGGCTGGTTCGATAGCGGGACGGCTGCCCGCCCAGCCTCCGTCCCAGACATTCCTCCAGGCATTCTGCTCGCTGCAGCACCCGGTCAAAGAAAGTGGTCTCCCACGGCTGGAAAGGCGACTGACTTCCAAAGAAGGCTTCCCTCTGGCATCCGCCTCGGCACTTTCGGCGCGCCTCCTGCAGCTGCGAATAGCTGTGGAGAGAGCGCTGGAGCAGCTCGGAGGCCCGAGGCCAGTCCTGGGCGAAGTACGCCCGCACCCCGTCAGCGTAGAGCAAGTCGAAAGGGGCTACCTGGCTCGAGCCTGAAGAGAAGCAGCCGCAGCTTCCAGCGAGGAGGAGGAGGAGGAGAGAGAAGGGGAGCATGGCCGAGACGAAGAGGGGACGCCGGGAAGCGCGACTCGAGGGAATGAACGCCAGAAGGAAAGCTGCAAACGTAGCTGGAAGGAAGGGGGTGGGCGGAGAGAGAGAGGGATGCCGCGGCTGCTTTCCGCTCTTCTGCTTGGCTGGGATGGAAAGGGGGGCCTGCTGGAAGGAAAGAAGAAGGCGGAGACCCAGAGGAGGAAAGAAAGGTACGGTACTCCAGAGCCGCCCGTGGCTGGAAAGTCCTCCTGAAGCGGAGGGGTTGGCGAAGGAGCGAGAGAGCCCTGAAACTCTGGCTTCGAGTCATTCATTGGGCGAGAGAGGAGAATCTCTCCGAAGGGAGGGAGGACTGGATGGACGCTTAAGCAGACATCTCGCCGCTCAGAACACAATAAAGGCTCCGGCCTTTGAAGTACTGTATATCCATAAATGCCCTGTTTAAACGGAAGTTCGCCTTTGTTTGCAGATAAAACGTATGTATGATTTATTACTTGCATTTTGCTACAGATGCTTTGGCTGTTGCCTGTGTGAGCTGAAAGGTCCTTTAATGAGCAGCTATAGAGGTGAAAAAAGAGCTTGCGCCTTAATTCCCCCTCCCCCATCTTTGCATATAACAGGTGATTTAACTGAGACTGCTGTGGAAGGTGCCCATCAGTTATTTTAGAGGCCATGGTATCACAGCAGGGGACAGCACCCGGGTTGACCCTGGCTGGCTGGAAGCTGAATAGAGATGCATGGAAAAAACCTGCAGGAAATTCCACTGCAGTACTGTGCATTTGACCTCTTTTCTTTTTCGTTTTACCATTTGCACACTTCTTAAAAACCTCAGTCCTGCTATTGCTCAACTTACTTTTACATTTCTCTTAACCCACTCACTTCCTACTATATAACAGACCTATGTATGTTGCTCACTCCCTGCCCAGCCTAATATCATTCTGCACTTCCTGAATTTTGCTCACTGATTCTTTTTGTATTCTTTCAGTCAGAAGCCTGCCAAACACTATTCCAAGTATATGTAACAAATGAATCCACCTGTAGTTTTTGCACTCATCTGCTTTGTATAGAGGAACAACCTTGGTCTTCCTTCTGATATCATGCCACATTGCCACAAGTTCAATCAAAGCTGAGTTTTACTTCATGTTGTTCAATGCAAGCTAAGATTTCTTATGCAGAAGCTATCTTACAAGCCAGTGTACTGTTGCCCTTATTCTGCCACCTAATATGTACACACAACTGTTGTTGGACACAGATACTACAGTCAAGAATGAGTGGCTATTGAATGAATGTGGACTGAGCACAGGTGTGAGTGACCTGTAGAAGAGAGGCTGGTTGATATGCATTAGTTGTCCAGAGAAAATGAAGAGGATTAAATTGCAAAATAGTTATCTGAATGAAGAGTGCACAGATCAAGAAAAAGGGGAATGACTAGAAAATTATGGCTGGACAGAGTTGGAAAGTGAGAAAGACACACGAACAGTTTGGTGTGAAGGAGGCCCTCTCTGAGGGAGATGGGCAGTTTAGAATATGAAATATAAGTACCAGTAAATACAGTAAGTTGTAGCCATATTTCCTTTTCTGTGAATTGTTACCTTTAATTTCTTATTTCTTCGTGCATTTTGCACAATACTTACTCTAAAAAAAGAATCTTCTGATGAATATCTCTGCATCTCTTTTTTCTGTGAATGTCATTCTTTGAATATACACCTTGTGAAGAAATACTCCTTTTAATCAGTTCTGAATCATGCACCATTTAGCTTCATTGGATGACCCCAAGACCTAGTATTTTGAAAGAGTAAGAAGTCTGCTACATGCTCCAGCAACCAGATACCCCCGATAAACGGGGATTAACACCAATGAAGCAGAACACAATTGCATAATTGAGGACTTGTTAAGGAGGGCAGTTGAATTGTATATAAACAAGGAGCAAACCCCACAATCACCTGCCCTGATGAAGTTACCTGGTCAGGTAATGAAACAACTGCAAGCTAACAGTCAAGCTTAGAGATACCAAGGCCACCACAGTTCAGTCCTGAGCTACATACCGGTACATTCTATTTTATATACCTCTCTTGTGTGTCCTCTTTTATCCGTTTTTTCTCTGTCAAAAAGCATTAATCTTTTTCATAGGAAAGTTCTTTCAATTCTTTAATGATTTTGATTGCCCCTTTCTGCAGTTTTCCTATCAGTAAAATGTCCTTTTTGAGGAGGTTGTCAGAAAAAAACCTGCTTTAGTAGACATTACCACCACTATTCAAAACAGCACAATTTCAGTTATGTTGACCATCTTCAGGATGCCTTCCCTATAGGAACTTTCTGAAATGTATTTCCTTATGTGACTTTGCTTCTCCTTTTTCCTCACTGTTGTGCACCTTCCATTTATTTAATTTCCATTCTGAATAATGGATGTAGCTACTTTCCCTTTGGAATGACAGATAATGATGTAGAATGCCATATTGGCCAAAGTTCAAGAAATGTTGGTCCTCTCACCAAAAAGGCGACTCTTAACTGTAGCTGTATATAGCAGTAGGTCAGTTTTCTCTGACAAATTCCTAACTTTTGGCTTGTTTCAACCAAACCAGAGGTGCTCCCAGATAAGTTGAACCCAGCTAGGAGTTTAAATAGAGCAGGACTCAGCTATTAATTCCCAAAACATACCTCCAGTTTATTATTGTTCAATCTAATGCTTTAATCAGTGAAACTTAACTGCTGTAACATTTACGTGTAAGACAATTTGGAAAGTTGGTTTAACTAAAAGATAATTTTTTGTTTCACCAGTTGGAACACTGAAGTTAGAATAACTTGACTGTACAAGACAGTAACTGATGTCTTCCTAAGAAGGTGGCTTTAACACCACAAGACATGTGCTTTACCCAGAGAACAATGTTAACAACTTGCCATCCAACAGGAAGCCCAGATGTGGCTCTCAATTCATCTTCTCTGTAATGCATTTTATATATATTCTGGAACCTGAATTATTCATGCAAGTCTAACACATTTAAACTAACTTTATGAATTTTATTTGCAATTCTATATGTGTACTTATTACATTCCAGTGTTCTTCCTCTTTTCCCCAAATAAATTTCTTCTGTATATTCCAAAATTCTCATTAAAATCTTCCTTGGGCAGAAGGTTGTACAGCTATCCCTGGAGCATTAAGGGTACATGTAAGGTTTTCTAACTTTGGCATTTCTGGGTTTGGGCAGAAAAATCTCATACATTTGTTTCAAGTTTTGCCCTTTAGAGATGGAGGGCAGGAGAGGCTCCTAGCAGAAGGACTAAGATCTTCCCTGAATATGTCAAAAAGATTCAGTTTGACTGGTGTCTATTAGCGGTCATTTTTTTAATGGGAATTTCTCATCAGTAGGCATGATTGCCTCCCAATATATTACAGCTGGATTAACAGAGGTTTTTTTTCTTACTACCCATAAGTATCTAGATTGTTAACATGGTAGATAAGGTTAAAAATATGAGTCAGTTCATTACCATGTGAAAAACAGGCACCTAGGTCAATGGGTTTTTTGAGTTTTTTACATGTTGTGGGTGGAGGAAAGCAGATGATTTGTTCCTGATCTACCAAGGAAAATACTAAGAATAGAAATTAAGTAGGAGATATCTAAGTGACATGGTCAAAAAAAGTCAAGATAGTGACTACAACAGTGTGGTTGAAGTTCCGTCTGTTTTTAATACATATCACACTAACTCCTAAGACCAGTTGCAGGTGTTTCAAATTAAATACTCTCCAGAACTATTAAGAATGTGAACAGAACTTTGATATCCCTGTACAGTATTTAGCACATTCTGAGTGACCATCGGTAAACTAAGTATCTCTTAGTTGGTGACATGTGAGTAATTGTAACAGTTTGCTGACTTGCAAGATAGTCTTTTACTTAAAAATCCATGGAATAGGTTTTTGGAATAGTGTAAAATGGAGTAAAATTGGACTTTGATTATACTAGTGGCATATTATCCTAAATGAGCTAAACTGACTGGAACACATTTTATTGGTAACAACCCATTTTGTGGTCCTTAGAAGATCATCTGACGGCTGTGGCCAGGGAGGCTTTCTATCAGGTCCGCCTGATTTACCAGTTGCGTCCCTTTCTGGACCGGGATGCCCTGCGCATAGTCACTCATGCCCTCATCATTTCTCACCTGGACTACTGTAATGCTCTCTACATGGGGCTCCTCTTGAAGAGCACCCGGGGGCTCCAGCTGGTCCAGAATGCAGCCACGCGGGTGATCATGGGGGCGACTTGTTGCTCCCATTAACACCGCTCCTGCGCAAGCTGCACTGGCTCCCGGTGGTCTTCCGGGTGCGATTCAAGGTGTTGGTTGCCACCTTTAAAGCGCTCCATGGCTTA
>JANHZT010003768.1:586924-598118 GCA_032468215.1 Stegonotus admiraltiensis
AAGGCCAGACTTTTATTTTACTTTTATTATTTTTATCCCTTTATCAGAATAGTGTTTTTCTTTTATAAAAAAGTACCTTAAACCGCTAGAGGAGTAGTTACATGCTTGGCCCTTTTCCAATATTGTCAGGCATTCTTGTCTCACACATATCCAGGCTTCTGGTCTCTCACCTCCTCCTTACAGAGGTGATGAAGCTGCTTTGGTGTCATATTATCATTGTATCATTATTTTAATAACAAGGGGAGGGGAAGAATGGTGCCATGGTTGCAGAGTCCATTTAGGATATCTCAGCTGACATTGTTTGCAAAGGGACCTGCCAAACTAAACAGACCTTGCATTGGGGTTAGGATGGAGGCAGATGTTTGTGCTGATGGATCAACAGAAAGGATAATATGGTATTTTCACTGTTTTAAGGGTGGCTATGAAGATGGCACTTTGGGGTGGGGGTGTCAGGGTATAAATACTCCTAAGGATTTGGGGGTGAAAACACGGATCCATCATCCCCATCCACCAAATTATTTCCTTTCTGATGTGGAATAAGGGAAGGATTATCTATTACCCTACTTTCCACCTCTATTCCAGTGTTGTTGTGCACAAGAGGTTTAAAACTGGCATAATCCAAAGTCGCTGTCTTTGGAATGGTTTGTGCTGATTATCCAGATGTGATTTTTCTAGTGACTTTGGAAAGTTCTGTGTGTTTTGAAATATAAATAAACATGTAGACTGTTGATACTAAGTCCTCTACCTTTTTTATCTCTTGCCTGTTGCTCTCCCTCTTCCTGCTTGTGATATTTCATAATATTTAATAAATAAACATAATTATATTTTTGTACTAACTGAACTGAGTGGTATGGTGCTTATTTTGATCTCCGTATAGCAATGTTTCTCAGCTTTAAGATAGTGGGACTTCAACTTCCAGAATATCCCAGCCAAACTGGGATATGGATAAGAAAGGATGGATTAAAAAAAGATCCAGAAGTGTAGGAATGATATGCTATTAGGAATAATTGAATTAAGCCACAATAGTAGTAGTTCTAGGAGTTTTCAACTACAGTGTTATTAGTCACCAAAATTCTAACATCTCCTGCTTCTACAAGATGGATGCTTGTATTAGAACTGAAAGTTTAGTTTCTGAAGTATTTAATTAGTATATTTGTATACTTGTCTCAATGGGACAGCATTTGGATTATAATTATATATGACTGGCAATTTTCCTGGGGCTCATCTAATCTCAAGCTGAAGTCCTGCAATCACAGTCCAACTACCTGATTTAGCCACTCTGAAATAGCAGAGGGCCTCAGAAATGGCATCTCATGCAGACAAACGCTAAAGAAAAACTGGAACACTAAGGTTTTTGAGGAATGTTTATTAACATTAAGATATGTACATGTCTTTCTTCATGTCTCTCTTCAGAGACCTTGAGATTTCAAATGTCATTATTCACAAGCATCAGTGGAATGGATACAGACACTTTTACTTCTTGTTTTTGTGCATGAGCATTGGAGATTTTTAAAATAAACAGCCAAGCAACAGGAATTTTTCCCTATGTTTACATTCAGTACTTACGTCTTAGAGCTGTGGCGGTGATGCATATCAAGAGATAAAAAAGGGTTTTTTTCCAGCAGTGAAATGCACTTAACTTCGCTACCAGTTTGGAAACATGAGTGTACGCCTCTCCCGTGCATGAACAAGAACAAGACGTAATAATGTCCCAGCGGGTGGGTGGAGCCTCCCGCCGTTGGCCCTACCGGTTCGCACAAGCCAGATAGATCCGGCCGGATTTCACCGCTGGTTTTTTCCCTTTAAGGCAGGGGTGTCCAAACTTGGCAACTTTAAGACTTGTGGATTTCAATTCCTTAGCCAGCGATGCTAAGTCTTAAAGCTTCACAAGTCTTAAAGTTGCCAAGTTTGGACACCCCTGCTTTAAGGAATATAACAAAACAGTGGAAAGAGCCAAGATAGGTGAGAGATAGTTTTCCAATAATTTTTGTATCTCATCAGTGAAATTCTCTACTTAGAAGCAACTTTCAGAATGCAGAAGCCCCTCTTCCTCCCCACCCATTTTCCAAACAGTAAAAATGAATTTGTCCTTTGAAATGCATTACACTATTAGCATCATAATTATATCATGGCTGTTAATATACATTTTAAAATATTGCTTTTTTAAATGATAGAATATTTTCTCAGAAAAGATTGCAAACTACACAATAAATGCAAACAAATATCTGTAGACATATACATGAATTAACCAGTGGAGTTGGGGGGGAAAGATATAAGTATTTTATTTCTCGGTCAGGAATTTTAAAAACAAACAACACATCTTCGTTCATTTACAGTTGCAATGGGTAGAACTGCAGATTGGTTCAAAGAGCAGTCGGCTATTAGACAACTTAGAAGCAATTACTAGGGTGAACCCTTTTTGGTCAATATTTTCTGCAAACTCCACAGTTTCAAAATACAGACTTGCCCAAATGATTACAGCACTATGAATATCAGATAGAAAGTTAAGGCAACCCAGGAGTATTTGAATTCATGTTACTGTGCATTGTCAATGATTGTAAATGGTCAGGCCAAGTGATTTTTCAACATCTGCTTTTTCTCCTTCAGGTATGGTAATAATCATTAGGTAGGTCCCTGTAGGATTGAAAAAGAGTTATCCAAAATTTAGGCTCAGTAGAAAACATGGGAGTGTTTTAAGTTTTCCTGTAGAAAAATGTACTTGGTTTTGCAATATAAATTGCATAGTGGGATACTTGCTGTTTTAAAAAAGCATAAAAATGAATTGGTGAAGAATGATTGCTCATGAGACCTTTGATGAAATTGCATGGCTGTCTAATTTAGACATGATTTATTTCTGAATTTCTGTAGGTCTGCAAGCTTTATTTGATTTAACTGGTAGCCAATTCAAGTATAATTTTAGTTGAATAACAAGCAGATGACAAATTTTAATTGGCAGAGCTGAAAGCTAAAGGCACAATAGGTTTATTATGTTAAGGCATTTTGATTCTGGTTTGTTACTGCAAGAGAAAAGGAAGCTATTAGATACGATATTTCTTTCTAGTAAAGAATAATAACTGTGGTGTCTTGGATCTGCTGGATTGCAGGTCCAGATGGACTGATTCATCCCAGGGCAGCTTAACCAAGGGCTTTCAAAAGAATATCCATGATGTGTTCCTCTTGGCTGGGCAACTGGACTCTTACCTCTGGCATTGGCATGTCCTCTTGGCAAGCAAATGCTGCTTAATTTGTGCCATTCTCTTGGCTTGTTGCTGCCAAAAAATAAAAGAAAGATCATTCTCTTTTCATGTTCTTCCAGATCTGCTTCCATTTGTTGTTGTTGTAGTAGAACCCAACCTCCCTTTCGGTTTATGGATATGAAGAAACTCACCTGTTTCTGCTTCATACGTTTACAAGTAGGTACACAGACTCCAACAAGAATTAACAGCAGAAGCATTGCGCCAATTCCTGAGGCTATTTTGATCAGTGAGGAACTATTCTTTAAAGTAGTCTCATTTGAGAATTTTCCTGTGGGGGAAAAAACGATTGGAAGTCGAGGAGAACAGAATGTGCACAGAAACAGAGCCAGGAACAAGATGGTAGGGTTACTTACTTTGGAATTTACCCAGAATATAGTCAATACTGATTTTCACATCGTTGTTCACTTTGAAATCACACCTCCAGAGTCCTTCAGTTGTAGCTACGTGACAGAATTTATTCTCTGAAATGGGAGAGCCACATTTGGGTTCACTCGTAGAGTCATTTACATAAACCCAGCACAATTCAGTCACTGGAGAGGAAGAAGGTCTGATATGACCACACAATGTCACGTTGTCTTCGTTGGATATGAGCACAGGAGGGATAGCAGAGACTGCAGGGAAAGCAAGAAAAATATATTAGGGAAACAGATTTTACAAGAATGTTCCTTTCTATGAAAAGTATTTTATCATATGATCTAAAGTACCAGGATATTTATTCATGGTGCTGGAAAGGGTCCCTTCTCAATGGAAAGAGGACAGAATCAATGATATCAAAGGATACAAACCCAGCTTAAATCAGCAGTATACAAAGATGATTCAGGTTTTCCCATATATTGGTACCAAAATATGTAGCTGTTCAATTACATATTCAACTTTCAGAAGTCAGTTTCCAAAAAATAAGTAGCTCAGAGTAATTAAAAAATCCTTAAGGTGTTTCAGTCATAAACCTGTGCAAACTATATTGATTGAACCATCAAATCAACTCTTCTTCTAATCTCAATGCCCCCATCCAAAGTCCAAAGTATTTAATAAAGCTGAGGAATGATCTTTATTTCTCAGCTAGAAGTTTCTCCAGCTCCAGGACAGACTGCAAGTACAGCAACCAAGGTCCCATCAAAATGTGTCCTTAGCCTTCATGCCAGAGATAGCAGAGTTGGGTTAATTACAATCTACAAAACATTACAGATGCAGGTAGTTCTCCACTTACAACTGGTCACTTAGTGACTATTTGAAGTTAAGACAGACATCCCCTCCAAAGCTACTTACGACTATTTTCAAAGTTACAATGGCCACACATGATTACACAATTGCATTTTGGGTGCTTGGCAACCAGCTCACATTTACAGCTGTATGAAGCATCATGTGACCAAGATTTGTGATTGGTTCCTGCAAAAAATGCCCATTGGGGAAAACTACGCTTCACAGCTGCAGCATTTACTTAGCCATCGTGGTGTTCACTTAAAAACCACTGCAAAAATGTCAAAAAAATTGGGTCCAGTTACACGATGCCTCAGCATTCAACTGCAATGACTTATGACCATAATTTTGGATGCAATTATGGTAATAAATTGAGGATTACCTGTATCTATAAGACAGAATGGGAAATAGATTTTTTAAACTTCACACTAACACCTTACTTGTCAAAGTTGGTTTGAATTTACTAAATGGTATAATAGTTCACTGTGTTGCATGACTTACTAAAGTAGATACTGTAACCACTTTCCACATTACTAAGAAAAGCATATGTCAGTTCAATAAAGGGCAATCTCTTGTATTGCAAAACATCATATGTGAAAATAAGCTCCTTGAAAGCTCCCACAGTAAATGTACCAAGTAAAAAAAATTATTTTATGAAGTTATGCAAATGGAAACGAAAAAGTTTTCCCATGAACAATAATATCTTCATTAAACTATGAGTATGCCACATGTCCTTCGTTAAACTAAAAGGTCTGCTTTGGGATGGGGGAATGGGATATCATTTTATCAAAAGCATTGTATTTCTCTGCTGTTTATCTCTAAAACCCTAAGCTGCTTGGGACAGCTGTAGTGAGCTGCCTTGTTTTTAGGTTCTTCAATGGAGTTTTTCTGCTATAGGGACCATCCTTACATCTCTGTGTCTTCATCCTCCCTCACACCATCACCAACCCCTTGGACTGAAAACTGCTTAACTCCTGCTGGTCAGTTTAGACATGCATGCTTTCTGTCCTCTGGTCATGGGAACTGTCCTCCATTGCCACAGTGGCAGGAGTCAGAGTAAATGAGACGCTTGTCTGTACAAGTTCAAACTGGGTAAAGGATTGAGAACATAAAGTCTATGTGCTTTACCTATGTCTGATAAGTTTCAAAAAGAATAAAACCATTCATTCATTCATTCATTCATCTATCAAATGTATAAACTATCCATCTCACCTAAGTGATTCCTAGTGATCAGTAGTGAATTGTAATGCAGAGTTACATAGCCTCAGGAAAGAGGGGTCTTGAGGCATCTAGCATGAGCTGCTGACCAGTTAAGGCCTATAATTCTTTAGCCTGAAAGTGCAAATGAATAAGAAAAGAAAATGTTCCATTTATAGCTCCTTATATGCACCAATTTAGCACTTCCTACACCTGTGTTTAAAAGCAGGATCAATGGTTTCTGGAGTGAATGCTAGACCTGTCTGCATAAAAGGTTAATTTAAACCTGGAAAGAGCCAGATTTTACCAGCTGTGGGTTGTTGGTTCTGTCAGTCCCTGGGTTTATGAGAGAAACTCTCCCCTACTTCACCTCACATCCCTCCTCTGTACCTATACTGCAATCTGTCAGACTGGCTATTTTGGGTCACAGTGCTTCTGAAATAGTCTGACTGACAGAACTCACATCCAGAACACATCCATGCCTACATCCTCTTACTCAGGCAACTTGACTGAACCAACTCTTCTGAAACCCCTGTCTAATGTGACCTACTTCATTCCACACCAGCTAATGGGAACGATTAATTTCAAGAAGGTTGGGTTTTGAGAATGTTAAAAAAATGGCTGTGTTGGTATTCAAAGGCAATAGCACCTATAATTAATATAGTAAGCCGAAATTGCATGTTACCATCAAACAGATCAAGACTTATTCCTACCTTTCACCACTATTAGGTTGATGGTTTTACTCAAAATTCCATGTTTAAATCCAAGATGGCATTGGTACTGTCCAGCATCTTCAGAATGGACATTGGATATTTGATGGATGGAGAAAGAACGATTGATGTTGCTTATGTTATGCTCCTTCTTGAGAACATTATTCTTAAGCCATTTCCAAGACTGGACTTTTGGAATCTCCTGATCTCTTTTTTCTTGCAGGTCAATGTTCAAAGGACAGGAAAGGTTTCTGTTGCTGTTGATAGCGGCAAACTGAAACTCATCAAATGGATTGGAAAAACCTGATTTTATGTCCAACCAAAATAGAAAGTAACATATGATCAAAATTGTGTGCATTGCTGCTTTTTCACTGTAGAAAAAGACTATGGCCCTTTCCCCTTTACAGTAGTGAGTTCAAGTGCTAACCTTGAGATGGCAGAAAACATTTGCTTCCCTCGAGCTAATCCCTACTCTGTGGCTAATTCAAGTTACTGCTGAAAGGGATTTTCTTGTTTTGTGAATGTGACACTCACTGATGGAAAAGTCGTCAAAATAAAGTACAGGGAAATCGTTAAAAAAAAAATCAACACTCCCAGTTCAAGCTCCCTCATTGTTTTTGGGATACCACAAGGGCCACTGAGAAGCGTAATAATAATTTTGCTTGCGCACATTGGAAAAAGAGGTTCTGAAGTTTTTACTGCAACATTTTGACAAAAAAAAAATCTGATAAAATCGCTATAGGCTGTAGTGAACAGAGAACAATAGCATTCTATCCTATCTGTAATATAAATGTGAGTTAACATAGGATGTAAATTCCAGAAAAAGAGTCAGTGATAAAGTAATCTTATCGTGGCACAATGCAGTGATATTGGAAGCAGTTAGCAGAGCAAATTATGGTTGATGTTGAACAGTTTATGAGGAATGACTTTGAGAGGACCCAAGTTTCAGGCTCTTTGAACCAAATTGAGTGACTTCTCTTACCTAATACCTTGACGTTGTAGGAGATGTTGACCTTATGAGAGATGCGACATTCCCATATCCCATTATCCTCCTGAACTGTAAGGTTTAATATCTGTAAGCTACCCTTTTGTGGTTTCCATCGTGGCTGGTTCTCTGTTACTTTGGTCTTGCGGGGTTCAAACCATTCAATCCTGGTATCTTTGACAGGAGACAGACTCAGCTTTAAAGTGTCACCTTGCAGGAGGTATCCACTTTTAGATGCAGTAACTGAAAGAAAGAAAGAAGGCCTGCTGGTAAAATGTTCCTTCCCATGCCTCTACTCAAGGATAATTTATTTGCTTAATTACTCATTCAATAGCAGGGGGAAGAAGAGATAGACAGAGACAAAGAGACTGATTTCATGATCTCTGTTCCATCATTCACCTGTCCATACTTCAATATCATAAGTAGCCACCTGATTTCCTTCCACTTCACAGACATATTTTCCTGGTTCTGCTTTTGTCAGTTCTAGAGTAAAAGTCTTCTCATCCTTCAATGTGTATGTTTCAGACTTTTCAGCTTTGAAGAAAAAAGAACGGGATGAAATTAAACCTAAAGCACAAAGACTCATCTCTCTTTTTATTGGCTATACGTGGAAGGGTTCGACCAGTTTTACCTTTATATACTTGGCCGTTCATTATCCATAGCAGACGTTTTCCATTATATTTCCAGATCATGTTGGATGGAGTTTTGACAGTTTTACTTTGACAGTGAAGGCAGACAGACTTGCCAGCAGCAACATTTATCATCTCAGCCCTTGTGGAAAAAGTTGCCCCTAGAATAGCTAGGAAGTCAAAATAATGCAAGAATAAAGAAAATCAACAATGAGAAACAAATGAGTTTTCATCAACACTGAATTATGGATGTTTCTGAGCCCGAAGTGTGTAATCTGAGTCACTGTACTCAGTCACTATGTTGGCCTTTTATTTTATGTAACTCATTACATTGTAACGTATCTATTTACATTTTAAGTGTCTGCTGATTTACTCTGGAGTTTTCAGAAAGTCTGTAATTCGCAAAAAAAATTGTCACTGTACAAGGCATTTGTTTTGAAGCAAGGGTCAAGGAGAAATGAAGAATAAATTGATCAGTCTCCGGACAAAGAAGAGAAATGTGCACATCATTATTTTTATAAGCTATCATAAAAGACAGTTATGTCTAGATTTTTAAACCAAAGGAGAGTAGTTGGATTTAGTGGTGATGTAGCAAACCTGCTGGTAATGTAAAAATTCTGTTCTTCATTGTGAGCATAGATATCAGTGCACCAAAAAAGAGTAGCCCTACTTCTCAATGGACTTTTTCACAGCAAGGCCATAGAAAAAGATTAAAAATTAGGGATGTGCTGCATTTTGGATGTGAAGTTACAGAGGTGGTTCAGAGTGGACATGAGCCCACACACCATATCAGTCAGTGGCTGCTCTAAGAACCTGGTTTAGTGGTTAAGACATTGGGCTTGTCAGCTGGAAAACCATCAGCCCAGATTTGAGACCTGACCATCGTGTGATGGGGTGAGTTCCCATCCTCGTCCCAGCTCCTGCCAATGTTAGCAATTTGAAAACATGCAAATGCGAGTGGATAAATAGGTGCCACTTTGTTGGGAAGATAACAGCGCTCTGTGATGCTGGCCACATGACTGTGGAAACATCTTCAGACAACGCTAGCTCAATGGCCTTGAAATGAGCACCGCCCCCCATAGTAGGCAGCAATTAGTGGACTAAAAAAATCCACAGAGACTCCCATGCAATCCCAAGAAAATTGGAAGTTTAATTTAAGGGGATCCCAACAAGTGAGTTTTAACTGATGGCTAGAGTCCATTGCGTTTGGTCAAAAACTCTGGGTTTTTGCAACTGTTTTATGTTTCTGCATTCTGCATTGGGCTGCTTTTGAATATGAGTTTATTTCTGTTCCAGAATATCAGGGGAATACCAGTTGATATTCAGGCTTCTTTTTAGACAAAGATTTAGAATGTATCCAGGAGAAAGCTAAGCCTGCATTGGCCAAAACCAGTAATGAGTAGATTCACATTCCTCTCTCTGATCACTTCTTTCTTTTTCTTTCTGCCTCTGAAGTAATTGTTTTAGTTATGCTTATATTGAAGGTTGTATGTTGGTCTCATGATACTTTCATAAGGGGAAAATAAACTTGGAAAAGAAGCAAACCTGAAAGAGATTCATAAGGATAAAATAGTGTTTATAACTTTACTTTACAAAGGAAAATTCAAAAGAAAATAATAATTTTCTTTTGTATGATTTTGTAAATAATAAAACCAATAAATAATTAAATTAAGTAAACATAAAGGACAGTCCTTTACATTAAAGGATGTATATGTCACTGTATCTTATGGCCACAGGTCTCCTACCTTAGCTTTAGAACTTCTTTACAGATAATTCATGCTGGCCATCATGAGTACATCTCAGTATGTATGCTGATGAACTGCTAAGAATCACCCATTGGGGCTTCCCTCCCACCAGCAAAAGTTATGAAAAGAAATTAAAATCGTTAGGCTGAAGACAGGAAAATAAGAGATCAAATGACAGTTTCATTGTGCCACAAATATACCTTGTGATAAACTCACCCAGATAAAGAACAAAGGCAACAAGAATGCTGTTTAAAACCATATTCGCCAGTGCACCTTTTCACCTGGACAACTGACAGCTGCAATAAGTACCTGGCAGAAAAAATAAAAATCATTCGGAAAAGTCAGCATGGTTTATTCTAAAAATATCTTGTAGCATTCAATATGTAGGGCAAAAGCAACTAGGAGAAGTTTATCTTCAACACTGAAGAAAAGAAAAATTAATTACAAGCTTAAAAACTTAAAGAATTTGAAATAAACAGCAAAAAGCTAAAGAAGATTTTGATCTATGAAATTTACAAGTGAATTAAGAGGTCAGTTAAAAAAGATTTGGGAATTAACTATAAAAAATAACTAACTTCTTGTAGAAACCAGAATTATTTTGTCTGCCTGGGTTCATAATAAAGATAAATGGCTTTATGGTTTTAGAAACTAGATATAAGAAGGGACTAAAGATTCTAAGTAGAAGGGAAAAAATATAAGCCCAATTTTGGTGTCGGTTAAGTGAGACTTATAAAATGATACAAAACATAACTTTGGAAATATTAAAGGAGATGTTTGAGGAATGGAGCCAGAAATTAGTAGCTACAATATCAATAGCAGCAATAATGAGGTGTGATGCTCTCTACTGATTTTGTCCAAAAGATGTCTATGAGGGAATGGCAGGTATGGAGTAAATGTTGTCTGACAAGACAAAGAAAGTATCAGAAGTGAAAGCACAAATAGAGGTCAAGAGAATGATTTGGAAAACGATACTTGACTGGATATACAAAAGAAAGTTTGAAGTTGAAGTTTTAAAAATTAAAGGAGAAACTCAAATGACAAATCTAGAGAGTGACCTGGAAAATGTTTTCTTATTGGATCTGCAAAAGAGGCTTGTTAAACCCTTGAAGACATCTGGGCAATGGAATAAAGAATTGAAAAGAAATCAAAGCCTATGAAAATATTTGAATGAACTGAAGACAGTAAAATGAGTAAATATAAAGTAATTTGATTTAGACTGTAATCAAAATACTTAATTAAAACATTATACAGCAGATAAGCAAAAGGTCATTTCTCAAAATACTGACCAGGTTCTATAAGTCATCATACAATCACCATGTGGTATCTGCTAAAAATCCTTCCCTAAAAATATCCCCAGCAGAGATTCCACAACCTAAGGTAGATTCCACAGCCTTACGCACGGTCACTCAGGCTCTCGTCACTTCCCGCCTGGATTACTGCAATGCTCTCTACATGGGGCTCCCCTTGAGGTGCA
>JANHZT010003768.1:598218-610555 GCA_032468215.1 Stegonotus admiraltiensis
ACCAAATTCTCCAAGCTATGCCAGCACATCTGGAGAATGACATAATGGACAACCAATTGGAAGAGGTCAATCTACTCTCTAATACAAAGAAGAAGAAAAAAGAGGAGACTTAATAGATGCTGTGCTGATGATACTACCAATAGCTGAAAATGCAAAGGATTTGCAAACCTGAGAACTAAAAGTCAAAGAGCAGAATTAAATAATGGGGCTAAAATGAAATATAATGAAGAAAAATTATGACTGTGTAGAACTATTAATTGTAGAATTGATAATGAAAATATCCAAGTGGTGGAGATTTTCTGCCTTTTTAGGATCAACCATCAACAGTAATGGAGCAAGCGGTCAAGATATACATTGCACATAAACACTAGGTTAGAGAAGGCCCTGGAAAAGATAGTCAAATGCCATGATGCATTTATGCCTGCAAAGAACAGAACTGGACAAGCCATGGTATTTCCTATGACACTCTATAGAAGTGAAAGTTGGACTTTAAATAAGCAGGATAGGAAGAATAATGGTGCCTTTGAACTTTGCTGTTAGAGAAGACTTCAGGGTAATATGGTCAGCTATGAAAACAAACCAATGGCTCCCCAATGGCAAGAGGGATGGACTCAGTTACAAGTGGATTGAGTGCACTCTTTGAAGACCCAAAAGGCCAAATTATGGATAGATTGTCATGGAGAAAAATCTGTCTATGGGGTAGGTGGGAGTCAAAAATGAATTGATTGCACATAGTCAGCCAATCAAAGTGTTTAACAGTGAAATACATAAAATGAGAAAGTGGGGTGGGGGGAGAGAGAGAATGATGGTTGTAAACTAATAAAAGTCATCTATGTATAATGGGTGATAAACAAATGTGGTGGGGGGAGAGAAAAAGACTAACTAAAAAAGAGTAAAAGTCTAAACAATGTCTGTTGGTATCAATATAACATAACCCTTCAATTTACAATTAAATATAGATCGTATGGATAATGATTTATTTTTTACTTTCTTGCTTTCAAAGGATAACCCACTCAGAACCTTTTGGAGTTTGATAGCCTCTAAATCAAATCAAAATAAATAAATATTGCGATGCATCTTACCATTTCTTGAATATATGGAATTTTCAAAAGTCGATAAAAGTGTATATCAGTCAAAAATATCACTGACCCCTAATCTGAGGTAGGGCAAAATATTGCATCAGATAGGTCCCTGTCCTTTTTCAAGTCAGCCTATGAACATATTCCTACTATTGCATCTTCATAGCATAAACCAGCCATTGTCAAAGCTATATAGAGCCTTTCATCATTACTGTTGTTGTTTCATTATGGTGATTGAGTAACTCTAGAATTAAAGCTACTAGCGGGGTAACTTCTGACTATATATCCATCAAGCCTGGTGCCACATACCCTAAATGTCAGCAGCCTTATCAGGTCTCCAGCCGAGCTCTTTCATAGTGCGTGTAACCTATTTCTTTTACCTGGAGAATATAGAAATTAAACCTACAGGCTTCTTTGCTTCCTTTTGAAAGAAAGTACCACAGTAGGGATTAAGAGCCGAGGTGGTGCAGTATTGGTTAGAATGCAATACTGCAGGATAACTCTGCCCAGAACAGAAGTTCAGTTCTGACCGGCTCAAGGTTAATTCAGTCTTCCATCCTTCCGAGATTGGTAAAATGAGGACCCATATCGTTGGGGGCAATATGCTGACTCTGTAACCTGTTTAGAGAGGGCTGTAAAGACTATGAAGTGGTATATAAGTCTAAATGCTATTGCTATTTTATAATAAATAAAATATATTTTATAATTAAAAACTCTGGTTATAATACTGAGAGATGTACTGCTAGCAAATGTCCTGAATAGCTAAATATAGGAAGCAACAATGCAGTAGATAAATAGTAATAGGAAAAAATATAGCCATCTCGAAACTAAACAAAGATGAAACATGCTGAACTGCTGAGTATCAAGACAACAGTGAGTTTTTTAAAAATGCAAACTTGATTTGCTAAATATATCTTTCAAATTTTGTAATATCAGAAATAGAGATTTTGCTCCTTAGAGACTTTGTGTGAAGCTAAAAAAATGAATTTATGACTTATTGATTTGATGATTAGAAAACATAGATTTTTTTTTTAAGTTATATGTTGTAACAAAAGAGTAGGTGGTAAATTTCCATTTACATAACCTTTGCTGATGTTGAGATAGAGAGAAAAGTACAAATACGCCCTTGAGAAGAAAAGGATGGGTGCTGGGAACTGGAACCGGAAGAGGACTTCCAGGAATGCAGTGGCAAACTGAAGACAGCTCCACTAAAAAGGAACTAATGACTGCAACAGAACAAGGAGCCAGCAAATACACCAGCTTGTCAGAATTCCTCTCCAGACAAGGAGATGTCTCAAGATCACTCACACAACCTCCAGACAGCAGGTCCTCGCAAGGACATCATCAGATTTAGATCTCTGGGAACCAAGGGATCACAATCTTGCCCAAGCTGCAGTCAGCACCTTCAAAAGTCAACACTCAATTCATATACTACCTTTTTAAATTGCTTCTGGAAATTGTTAACTTTTCTCTTTTTTTGCATATCAAGACCCTTCAGAAGATTTTGAAATTAAGTATAAGAAATCCTTCGTGTGGAGAAATGCTGTTGATTGGGTGGGGGGGAAACCATGATAAGATGGAACTTTCAAGGTTGGATACTAGAGGGAACCAGAAAGAATTAAAGATTACAATTTTAAAAAAAGAACCATTAATATCGCTTAGGAATCTAAGTGAAGGAACTAATGATAATTACATGATTGTTCAGCATTGTAGCTGAAACAGAAAACTGTTACAATTTCGAGCCATATTTGAGTAGTTTCAGAGAAACTGGAACAAGTTTATAGCATGGCAACAATCAGAGACATAGAAGCAGAGGAGAAATTGAGAAAATTGGATATGGCCTTAGAAAAATAAGAAAGGTTGGGGAGGGGGTAATAAGAGAGCATCATTCAAATACTTAAAGAGAATTTCCATTGAAGAAGTCATTTCCTGTTCTACATCATCCCAGAATGTTGGACACAGAATAATAGTCTTAAATTATAGCAGCAATTTTTATATTGATACAATGGGGAACAACATTTATATTGAATTCCTCCTCTAAACAAGGAAGGCAAACAAGACCTATAAAGTCCCAAGGATGTAGTTGCCTTTGTATTTGGTGAGGTGGAAAATATAATGTAGAGTTCCTAGAAAATCATTGTTTGTTTAGAAGGGTTGAATAAAATTACCTTGTTATGGGGCGCCTCTGCATTTTGTGTTCCTCCTTTACTCTCCCCTCCTCCTTGGCCTTAGGGCTACCTTATCCCCCCCTCCCTTCCTCTATTTGGTGCCTGAGATTTTATTGTAAAGTCTACATACATGATAAACATGATCAAGGACACTTGGCTGACAAGGCCTAGGTCCTTTTCTGTGGATTTCTCCTTTTCCACATTGCTGTTTATGACAAAATGAGCCTGCATTCTCTCCACCATTCCCACTACACTAATCTCAAATGATTAAATAATCAGAACAAATTCAGAACCAGTACAAATGAGATCGGATGTGATCTCAAAAACCATCTAATACTTTCAGTTTTACCTAAAACCAATTATAGGGGGCTCACTTTTGTGGGCCAGATAATAATGCAGGGATATAGCTAACCCTTTCTTTTATGTTCTTTTTTCAATTTAAACCCTATCCCCATGCCTTGTGTTCTCCAACAGTGTCTCCTAGGGAGACAAGCACAATCATTCTTTCTCTAAGAACTCGATTTGAATAGTTTTCAAGAAAAATCACCAACTTGGCTTATGCTTTAATTGCAGTTATAGACTAACTACAAAGATAATCTTTGGTAGAGTCTACATTTCTAGTCCCTAAGTCCAAAAGCTTGGAATCTGAGTTCTTTCTTCTATCCATTTGCTGTGATGGACCACTAGCAACTCACAGACAACAACTGTACTGTCTAACAAAAAGATATTTTTTAATCCTAGGATATTTGTTTTCCTACTGTACCAGTCCATCTCTTACACAACTTGTACCTTTTAATGTGGTTGGAAAACAAGAAATACATAATGATAGTCATAGAATTTAAAAAGAAATTGGAATAGAACTTTTCTTGTGGATGATTCTTTAACAGGTAGATTTAGTACAATAAAAATTATGGTTCTGCATAAATATTTGTTGAATTTAAACCTAATATTTTATCTATGCATTTGGGTTTGATTTTATAAACCTAGAGCATTAAATGTGGCTGGTTTATGGGCGTATTATTTCAAATGCTTATATTTATTTTGAAGGCTATTCATAATTTTAATGATACTTGTACAATATGATAGTAGTATATAAATATAATGGATTTTATAAGATCAATGTATGATTGTTTCACACAAGGTCATTGTACAGTCAGATCAGTTGAATGTCTTTCCAAAGAAAATACATACGAGGTGGTGAATGTTATTCTGTGTTCAATTAGCTGCATATCTAATCATATAGTATTGAATTATAACATGCCTTGATTACTAAACTGTGCACAGGGCTGGTCGTGCTATTGAATGAACTGTAATCTGCAAACTCTGAAAGTGTCCCCCCCACTACTCCTGAGCTATCTAGATCTGAATTCATAGTTTTTCTGCATACATTATTTGCTAAATTTCTAGCTAGCAAGGCACAGGTAAGGCCAACTTGTTCACTGATCGGATGAAAAAAGTTACCCTTATGGTTTTCAAGAGCAACTTTAGATGCACCAAACTTTTCATGGCAAATGGAGGCTTTGTGCAATTTTCTACACTTAAACTAAAATTTACTTTTTATTTATCTCTTAACATTAGCATAAACATTAGCATAAAATAATGGCTACAGAGTTGAGTCTTGTGTGGCAAAAGGAACAATGTCTTATGTGAAAATGTTTGAGATTGTTAGCAGAGCATAATTTCTACACAACTGTTTTTCTTTCTCTTCCTTACAAACTTAATTCATCTTCATTGTTTATGTTCTCATAAAACAATTGCATTTTATGAATGCTATGAGATGCAAAACAATGCAACATTAATGACAGAATAAATACTTTTTAAAACACCAACAGGAAATAGGAGTCTTAAGAAAACAAACTGTATGGGTGAAAAAAATTGTTTGTGTGTGAAGGAAGCTGTGCCTGTACAGATTTTATGAAGATTAGGTGATGCTCAATGGTGCAATTTAATGAATAAGTAGGAAAATATAGTGAGAAATTTACAGTAATAATGAAACTTATTTTTGGTGTATTATGTATTTCCATATGTGATAAACATCATCTAGAATTCTTAAATGTAGAACTGAAATATGTTTTGATATCTAAATAAAAAAGGTTAACTTTTCTGCTAAGCTGACCCTGTTGCTCCAGATAAACAAAATAAATTCTATCTGAAACATGCTAAGCTAGCACAACTGAAATGATGGGTCAGCATAGCCTTTTGTCCAATATGCTGGTTTACCATATAGACCTCATTTTCAAAGACACAGCATTAAAACCTATCTGTACATTTGCAGCACCTGAAGGCAGAATTCTATTATCTCTTGACTTGAACACAAAACAGTAAATCAGATAATAGCAATTTTTTCCATAGATGAGGGTAATGCACACAGCCTGTACATTCCCATCTGATTCTTCCTATTATTGTAGAGCTAAGGGCTAAGCAGTCCAGAAATTGCATACTGCTCCCAAGATTCTGGATTGCTTCTCCTCTTACAAGCCAAAAGTGTAAATAAAATCTTGTAAATAAAATACAGGTAGTCCTCAACTTACAACCTTTAGTGACCATTCAATGATACAACAGCACTGAAAAAAGTGACTTATGACCATTTTTCACATAACCGTTTCAACATCCCCATAGTGACAGGATCAAAATTCAGATGCTTGGCAACTGGCTTATATTCAGTGGTGGGATTCAGCCAGTTCGCACCCCTTCGGGAGAACCGGTTGTTAACTTTCTGAGTAGTTTGGCAAACTGGTTGTCGGAAGAAATCATCAGGGCAGAGAACCGGTTGCTAAATTACTTGAATCCCACCACTGCTTATATTTATGACCGTTGCAGAGTCTCAGGGTCAGGTGATCATCTTTTGTGAACTTCTGATGAGCAAAGTCAGTGGGTAAGCCAGAGTCTCTTTACAACTGTATTACTAATTGAAGTGTTTTAATAAGTGTTTTATTTAACAACTGTGGCAAGAAAGCTCATAAAAAGGGGCAAAACTGTCTCACTTAGTGTTAGATCAGGTGCAGGGTAAAGAAGACGCGAGCAGCGAGAGGTCCGTTCAGCACTTTATTAAGTAAAACAGAACTGCCGGCTGTGCTTCTGAGCCCTCCTTATATACAGCTCGGGCAAGCCAGCCGGCCAATGACAGGGATTCAAACTTCCCGCTGGTGGATTAGCCAATCCCCGGCGGATGCCCATATAAGGACACAACACTTAGCAATAGAAATTTTGGGCTCAATTGTGATCACCTAAATACCTGTATGTATTTAGTATTTTTAAAAACAAACCACTGTTTTAGGTTTAGAGGAAATGCTAAATAAATTATTTCTGATTTGTTTAATTACTCATGCTAAGAGAGGAGCCAAGAAGAAGTGAGTGGGCAGTCTGCAGCTTTTCACAATAAGTTTCACCAGAATCCTAGTTTATTTTTCCACACAGAGACATTGAATCTTGGTTGTATCAGAATTCAGATAGATGCAGGTACACTAAATTTCACAGCGGGAGTAATGTTACATGTTGCACATGAGACAAGAAAAACAACATGGGTGGTTCAAAGAGAAACATAAAAGAAGCTTTGTTAGATCAAATCAATACTACTGAATAACCAAGAAAAGACAGTTGATCAACAGAGATAAAGTCAATCCACGTTTAGTGCATTTTAACAAACCCATAGAGGCATGCATCTTTGTCAATTACAGAATAGAGGAAATCAGGAAAACTGAATGTGTCCAATCTCTTGCCATCTTTGAGAAGAGTTGGAGAATGCCTGCTCCTTTTTGCTACTATGTACAAGGATTGTAGGACAGAATGCATAAATTTGCAGTCTCTGTGGAAGTAAATGAAATGTGTATTTGCAGTCTCACTCCCTAGCCCTAGAAGCTTAAAAGCCACAAGGATAAGGTGAGATAGAGGAAGACAACTGGAGATTCTCTGAGTTGGGCTGTCTGATTAGGTCACCCCAACACCTCCAATAGGTCAACTGTGAAAGAACTTAGTACCTCCTCTGACTGGGCCCAGCTGGAAGACAAAAAGACCTGCTAAATCTCATAGGCCCATGATGGCGAACCTATGGCATGTGCGCCAGGGGTGGCACACAGCACCCTCTCTTTGGGCATCTGAGCCATCACCCCAGTTCAGCTCTGCCACACATGCACGCATGCCTCCTGCTGGACAGCTGGTCTTTGGGTCTCTGCTACACAAGTGTGGGGGCTGGGGCAGGGGTCAAATGCTTCCGGTTTGGACCGGATCACCCGATCTGGTAGCAAGGGCGGCGGGTGGTTCGGAGAACTGGTAGCAAAAAATCCTCCCCCTCAACATGCCCAGTTGAGCCACGCAATCATCAGAGGCTTTTTAAATAATTTTTAAAAGCATTTTTTCTACAACTTCTTTGGCCGAAAAAATGATTTTAAAAATAAAAAAAAGCCTCTGAGGATCACACGGCTCAGCTGGGATCGTCAGAGGCTTCTAAAAGCATTTTTAAAAACAACCTCTTTGGCCGAAGAGGTTGTAGAAAAAATGCTTTTAAAAGGCTCTGACGATCCCAGCTGAGTTGCCTGATTGTCAGAGGCTTTTAAAAGCATTTTTAACAACCTCTTCAGCAGAAGAGGTTGTAGAAAAAATGGTTTTAAAAGTTAAAAAAAAAAGTTGGCCACGCCCACTCAGTCACATTACCCCCCCACCAAGCCACGCCCACAGAACCGGTAGTAACAAACCGGTAGTACATTTCACCACTGGGTTGGGGCACATGCGGGGGGCTGCCTATGCATGCATAGTGAGGGGCATGTGCGGGGGGCATGCACACAAGGTCAGGGCACATGCATGGGGCCTGCATGCGCATTGCACTTTGGGGGTTCGGGCCAGTAGTGGGTTTCAAATCCCATCATTACTGGTTCGCTCGTGGATGTGTGTGCGCTCATGCAAGCATGTGACACTTCTGCACATGCACATACATCTGAGCAGGTGGTGGAGTCTCCCGCCACCACCGCTACCGGTTCGCCCAATCCAGGGTGAGCCGGTAGCAACCCACCACTGGTTCGGGCACACTTTGGGCACTCGATCCGGAGAAGGTTAGCCTTCACTGTCATAGGCTGCAATTGGTATTCAAGACTATTGTGGAGGAGGGAAAATCAGAAGAAACCTGATAGCACCTTTTCTGACAGTCTACAAGTTTTATTCAAACATATAAACTTTAGTGATCTTTAAAGTGGCTAGGCTGATATAAGATTTAAATTGGGTTGAAGTGGGGAGGGAAGGGGAGAAGACATGTTGATTATTCAGGTTACACATGCGATTGTTTAGAAACACCTTATCAGTTAACTATTGTAATGTATTAAAAAACCACTTTCTTTGTTGAATCCTTTTGAAATTGCCTGAAATCTTTTGATATTTATGAATTCAACCATTTCCTGCTCAGCGGTGCTGTTAAAGTTCTGTTTCCCTTAAGCTGTTATTTTGAAGTCTGCCACAGAGTGTTCCGGGAAGTTAAAATGCCCTGATATTACTTTGTTCTTTTTTTGAGTCCTCGTGTCAAACTTGTGTCCATCAGTTCTTGTGCACAATGTGTTCCATTTGCTGATTTTGGAATCCAAAAGGACATTAATACCTCACATTAGAGAAACAGCACGTGAAGATAGCTCTAATTTTACCTGTACGTTTGTTGGCACCTGTGATGGTTCCATTGATGTAGATGTGGGGACAAAGTAAACATTTGGGTTTGTTGTAAGGTCTGACTCTCATGTTAGCATTTTTGTCCTGGTTTTTGTTTGTTTGTTTGTTAGTTTTTGCTTCTTGTGACAATTTGCTTCAGGTTGGATGGCTATCAGTAGGCAACCATGGACCAGCCACTCAGGGCCTCAGAAAGTGCAGTGTCGTATGGGCTGTGGCTTGCCGATAAAACATTTGAGTGGCTTCTGCTCTGAGCTATAGGTGACTACTATTCTGTAAGTTCTCTTTCGGTGGTATGTCTTTTAATAGGTCTTCCCTGGGAATTGATCTGGAACTATTGATTTACCTATTGCTCTCATTGGGTGGGTAGTTCAGTTTTCCTGATTGCCTGGTATAATTCCATCAATTAAGCATCTCTGTCAGTGGATCAGAACAAACGCAGCATAAGTCCTGGGATACAAAAAGTACTTAACTCCTTGCTGGCTTGGTTTATCTCCTTAGTGAAATCATACTTCAACCTCTAGTTTAACAGTCTGAAACTTCAGAACAGCTTGCATTTGGTCTGACTCATTTGACCAGCTTGCCTCAGTGTGAACGCAGGCCACTAACTATTTCTTGAAGTCAGAAATGCATGACATCATCTTCTACTCATCCACAGCCCACTGGGAATGCAATCTGTGACTGGCTTTTTCTGCTATGAGCCAGAAGTACTGTTTTCTGACTCAAGTAGAACCGTCTAGTTTCCCTGCTGCCCTTCCTTTCATCATAGGCAATCCCATGACTTGGTTACTGGGGAAGGAGCAGTGCATATCTCCCATCACTGGTTGCTGCCCTACAATTTTGTTTTACAAGTTAATTAGGGAAATGGTGGACAGCTAGATCCTTCCTTCCTTCCTTCCTTCCTTCCTTCCTTCCTTCCTTCCTTCCTTCCTTCCTTCCTTCCTTCCTTTTTTCATTGATCAAGAAGTTAAACTATCTTCCTTCCTTCCTTCCTTCCTTCCTTCCTTCCTTCCTTCCTTCCTTCCTTCCTTCTTTTTAAAGAATGTGATATACACAAGAATTTTGCCACATCCTCCTCTAGTCAAGTGATAGGAAAAATAATAAAACTGTTTTTTTTGTTTTTTTTTTACTTTTACCAGCCAGGAGGTGTGTGGAAGCAGGGGAATGAATCTATTGGGGGCTGTGGTTAATGTGATCCAGACAGAACCTTATCACCTTTCTGAAAAAAGAAGAGGAGTTTGAAATCCAGAAAGCGGCATCTTAAGTTCATTTCTAGCCAGTTTACACACAGGAATGAAGCAGCTCATGACTATAACAAAGAAAAGTTCACAGGTTTGTGGTAGAAAAAAATAGAAAAATATTTACACTTTCCAAGAGTGATTGTCCTGTCAAAATCACTCCAAGAACATAGTCCAGAATCATGTAAGAAGTCATTAAAAAGAAAAAGAAAAATATCCAGGGATCAGCAGGTTTGCTATAGTAAAATCAGGTCCATGATCCTACTGTCAGAAAAGTGCTCACTGAATTGTTCTTCCCACAAATACATTGGGGCAACTTGAAAGTTAAAAATTAGGTTAAAAGTTCTTCATGTATATGTCAGAAAAAAGAACAAGAGCCTTTCTATTGAGGCAGATGTACATTGGGAGGAATGAATTTCCTCTTACGGTGGACTTATTTCAACGTTTCTTCTTTGGCTGATATTTTTTCCCAGAAAAAAAGATCACACACACACAAAAAACCCAGCTTGAGTCCACAGTTAGCTTTGTCAAGGAGCCAGGAGATTGAAATTTTCTACTACCTCCAGCCATGGAAGCTCAATGAGTTGTCTTATGATGGAGGTGACCTGAATCCTCTACAGGTAGTCCTCAATTTACATTTCATTTAGTGGCCATTTGAAGTTACAATGGCACTGAAAAAAGTGACCTATGATTGTTTTTCTGCACTTATGACTGTTGCAGCATCTCCATGATCACATATTTGAAATTCAGACACTTGGCAACTGTCTCATATTTATAACAGTTGCACTGTCCTGGGTTCATGTGATCATCTTTTGGGATCTTCTAAAAAGCAAAGTCAATGGGGAAGCCAGATTCACTTAACAACCATGTTACTATCTTAATAGCTGCGGTGATTCACTTAACAACTGTAGCAAAAAAGATGGTAAAATGGGGCAAAATTTACTTAAGAACTGCCTCACTTCTCCTGGTGATTGTTTATGCAAACTTCAATAAAAGTGAGGACAATCATTTTTGTTTACAAATTGTAGGCCTTCATTTTAGTTCAACAACATATAGAATATCTTAAGGCGGATCTTCTTTAGTTTTTGCCACTGAAATTTTTGTGATGTGTTCATGTTTTAATTTTAGGTTTAATATGTAAAATTTATGTGGGCAAAAGAAGATCAAGAATTTTTCCGTTAAAAAAGTGGAGATTGGGAAGAATGTATTTCCATTTATCGTGAATTTGTCCCAAAGTTTCTTCTTTTAGTTGAACTTTTTTTTCAGCCAAAGTTTTTTTTTCTGAGACAAAATACTCTAAACAATCAGGCAAGGTCAATTGTGTAAAGAGTTCGTTCAATAGGCAACAGGTCACAATCGGATCAAGCTGAGCAGCTGAAAGTGAAAGAAGAATTGCTTCTGTGTGGAGGTGCAGAGAAGAACAACATACATCAGGGGTCTCCAACCTTGGCAACTTTAAGACTTGTGGACTTCAACTCTTCAATTCTGGAAGTTGAAGTCCACAAGTCTTAAAGTTGCCAAGTTTGGAGACCCCTGACATACATGACATTTAGAATTTGCTTCTTCAGGTCCTCATGGCCAGAAGCAAGACACACGGTGCTCTTGTGGACCATTTAGCTTGGATGCCGCTGGCAACTGAACAGCTGGAGCCTTTGTGTGACTTGAACAGAGGAATCGTAATTCTGTCCCTTATGTTCTATCTTTAAAAGCAGAGCTGTGATTCTAACTCACAGGTTAGAAGGCAGCATTGAAACAAGTATTTAAGTTTCATGGTTCTTTAGAGCAGTATTTCTCAACTTTTGCAACTTTAAGAAGTATGGACTTCAACTCCCAGAATTCCCCAGCCAGCGTGGACTGGGGCATCCTGAGAATTGAAATCTACACATCTTAAAGTTGCCAAGGTTGAAAAACACTGCTTTACACCAGTAGAAAAGATCCGAGAATCATATCCTTTCATTTCCTACTTTGAAGGAACCAGAATCTGTTTTGCACCAGGGAGCTGCTTTAGCATCTGCTATATTTCTCTGGAACATGGAGTGGTTACTGACATGGGAAAGATCTCCCATTCAGTTCCATAGAACAGTTCTACAGTCATGGCTTTAACTAATGGCATGTCTCAAAATGGAGGTTAAGGGGGTTTTTAGCAAAATTTTTAATGCGGGTTTTAAGGGGGTCCAGGGTGGGGGAAGGTCAGATTAGGACTAGGATG
>JANHZT010003768.1:612182-625255 GCA_032468215.1 Stegonotus admiraltiensis
GAGGGAGCCAAGCTATTCTCCAAAGCACCTGAGGGCAGGACAAGAAGCAATGGGTGGAAACTAATCAAGGAGAGAAGTAATCTAGAACTAAGCAGAAATTTCCTGACAGTTAGAACAATTAATCAGTGGAACAACTTGCCTCCAAAGGTTGTGAATGCTCCAACACTGAAAGTTTTAAAGAAGATGTTGGATAACCATTTGACTGAAGTGATGTAGGCTTTCCTGCCTAAGCAGGGGGTTGGACTAGAAGACCTCCAAGGTCCCTTCCAACTCTTGTTATTCTATTCTATTATTCTGTTATAGTTTATAGGTCTCTTGTACTGCCACAGAATAATTTTGATAACCAGAAGTTACATTTTTCTCTACGTGTATTCCAGTAATCTCCCAACTTGTGCATTTTCCCGAATGGGCTGAATGTAGGATCTCCCCACCCCCACACCTAATCTTAGCAGGAAGAGATCTGATGGAAAATCTATTAACAAAACTCCTGAATGACACTTTGATGGTCTGCAACTGCTATTGGACAAAGGACCCATTAAAAAAATAAATGTCACAATATAATTTTGAATTACTTTCAGCTTTAATATGCTTTTAGTATTATTTATAAAATTGGCTGCCTCTGGCAACTGAGCAGGTGTCTTTAAGCGTAGTGGACTATCGTAATTTATATAAACAAGTCATCAATACATACTTCTGCTGAAACCCCTTCAAATTACGAGATAAATGAAAAGCTATATGCTCTTGCCCAGTTCCTTTTCATTTCAGCAGACTCTACATGGAAAAACTTCCCAGGTATTCAAGGATTCTCTAATAAGAGAATCTCTCTGGTTTTGCAAAGATAGATTCTGCATAAAAGGATAATCCAGAGTTTGAAATATACCACTTGAGAAATCTTCTCTTCTGAATGAAGGAAGGGTGCATGAGGTGGGGGAGAAAAAATGGCTCTGTTTGATCAGTAAATCAATGTAAGCTTGGATAAATATTAGTCTCATTTTTCAGAGATGGAGTAAAGGACAAGACAGACCAAAATGACTTATATCTATATCTATATATCTATATTATTATTAATATTAATATATTATTATATTATATCTATCTATATTAGATACCATGGAGTTTGGGGGAAGTGGGTAGGAGAAGCACATTTCACCCTAAGCTCTATGTTCCCAGCCTCCATTTGTTTATCGGAAGGGTTATTCTTATTTTTTTTTAAGTGTCCAAATGATTTAGATTTTCAAGCAAATGAGTGCTTGAAGACAGAGCAGGAAGATGGCAAGTCCAATTATCTTGAACAGAAGATCGAAGAAGCAAAAAAATGGTTCTGTGAGCTGCCATTACCAACTCCACATGGTAATCTCTATTCTGAAAGCCATTTTGGAAAAGCTACTGTGCCCTGAGGAGGAGAATGGTAAAGAAGCAGATAAGGCTTAAGAGATAAAAGGAAAACAAAAGAGAAGACAAATAATAGGGGGGGAAAGAGAAAGAGATCAGTAATAATAATAATAATAATAATAATAATAATAATAATAATAAAAAAAAGGCACACCAGTCAAGGTAGAGAACTAACTCTGAGAGGTAATACAGATATTCCTATTGATCTGGACAAATCCATAAGCAACTATTATCGTGCCTTTTTCTGTTTCCAAATCTTCTGTTTCTGTTTTGTGCATCTTGGAAAGTAAATGTTAGGAAAGGGACATTTTATGCTTGACTCTGGGATGCTTTTATAAAGGTAAAGATGATGAAGAAGAAGAAGAAAAATACTTCCGATACATAAATAAGAATTCCAATTTCTCTCTCCCTCCGTTTCCAAGCACCACAGGAAACTGGATCACAGAAATAAGGATTAGTATACAGTAATAGTCTGAACTGAGCAAGGTGGAAAATAAACCCCCAAATTCTAGTAAAAAGAGAGGAAAAAATATACTAACATAGTCCAGCAACTTCTGTTATAAAGTGTAACCTACTTTTAAAAGAGAAAAAAATATTGATCTTTTATAAGCAAATAGGAAGTTGAAGATGGATTCACACTAGTTTGAGGATAAAGTGGAGCTGCACAAAATGTCAGATAGCACATCATATTTTTAGGGCATTTTTACGATATGGGTTTAAAATATTTGTTAGCAGGCCTACGAAAAAATTGTTTGAGGTGGCAACATAAATATGTATTTTTAAAATAAAAAACAAGTTGCTAAAGAGTAAAACTTTGCCCTTACCTTGCTCCGTCTCTCTATTTCTTCCCTGTTCTTTCCTTTTGCATGAAACTTTTGCAGATGTCATCTAACCTACAGACAACAAGAACTGAGGGAAGAAGCAGAGAAAACCAAACCAAAAAAAAAACACACCTTCCTCTTACAAGCAAAATAACGTATTCAAGGAGAGAACTTCACATGTTACCCACTCCTTAGCTCACATAGATACATATCAATCACACTATTCCCTTTCATATAAGCAACTTAATGGAAATTGCAGAGACGGAGAGAGAGAGAGAGAGAGAGAGAGAGAGAGAGAGAGAGAGAGAGAGAGAGAGAAGGCTGGCAGTCCCAAAGGTGCTTTTTCAAGAGGCAACGGGACTTTCTGGTTTTTCTTTGAAGACGTTTTGCTTCTTCAGCTCTTCTTCTTCTTCAGCTGAAGAAGCTTCTTTGATGAAAAGCAAACCGTCTTCAAAGAAAAACCAGAAAGTCCAGTTGCCTCTTGAAAAAATACTTTTGGGATAACCATGACCTGGATGGCTGAGAATCTCCATAGACAAAAGGCAGGCAGAAAGAAGAAAAAGAAGAAAATCAAATCCTTGTTGTACTTTCTGAACTTTTCTATACTTACAAATCATCTTGGCTTCTGCCATATCTATACACCACTTCATTATCTTTTATTCTTGAAAGTTTTCACTGCTCTCTTTTTGAGGATCTGATCAATTTCATCCAACCATAATTTTCTCAGTCTTCTTCCACTCCCAACCCATTCATTCTTCCTTCATGTATTTATTTTGCAATTTAACCCTCGTTCCTACACTCTGTATGATCAAATAACTCAATGTATTTCTTTCATATTGTCACTTTTGCATTCAACCCATATTCATTCAGCACTCATTCATTCTTGACCCTTGTTTTCTTTTATCACACACATTTTCCAATCCCGTCCCACTCCATTCACCTTAGAGTGAAACTTTGTTTCAGCAGTCTTCACCAATGATCAAATTCTCACTTCAATTTATGTCACTTGCATGATATAATAATAGAAATGACCCATAACAGTGCAAATTACATAATTTGTGTAATGATATCACAAAAATCTACATTACGCTATAATTCAACAATAATGATGACCAGTGGTTAATGCCTTCTCCATAGGAAAGGTGGTAACTAAGAGCCTTGGTGGCGCAGTGGCTAAAGTACTGTTTAAATAAAGCCAGCTGCCTGCAAATACTGCGAGTTCAATTCTCACCAGGCTCAAGGTTGACTCAGCCTTCCATCCTTTCAAAGGTAGGTAAAATGAGAACCTGGTTTGTGGGGGCAATAAGCTGACTTTGTATAAAATATACAAAAGTATGAAGACTATTGCTTAACACATTGTAAGCCACCCTGAGTCTCCGGAGAAGGGCGGCACATAAATCAAAATAAATAATAATAAAAAAAACCTAATAGATGTTGTTAGCACAGAGAAAGTTTCAGGGTTAACAAGCAAAGTCTATTAAAAGGAATTAATTTAAAATAAGATATAAAAATGCAAATTCTTTTAAGTTAAGTTAAGCTTAAGGTTAAAGGTTGAATATGAAATCTCGGTACTTTGCAGGTTTTTGTATTTATTTGAATAATAAAGCCCTTTTTTAAAAAAAAATAAAGTCTCATTTCTGCAGGGCTGCCATTATCCCCCTTTAAAAAGGAACTAATGACATCTTCCTCAAAAGCACTGCCTTTTCTAGTCAATTTCTCATTTTGCTTCTCTCAGAACTTATTATAACTTGATCTTCTAAGTTCCATAATCCTATCAATTTCAAGGTATGCATTCTGTGTTACGAGTTGCATTTAGTGTCACTGATCCTTCAAAAATTCATGACCTATTGAGTGAGCACAAGGGAGGGGAGCAATAGGGTGTGGATAGAGAATTAAGAATTCCCTCTGGGTCTGTTCTTTGTCTATTATTTTGGTTGCTCTTTGTCATAGAAATTGGAAGGAGATCACTTGCTCCAGCCTTTGTTCTCAGATGTACAAATAAAGCAAATATGTATTCTTTATCTTTGACATTCTCTGGGCAGGATGTGGCTAGCTAGGTGCTCGGCTTTGCACATCCCTATAATGTACTTCATGTAAATAAAACTCATTTCTGTTGTAGCGACATCGGCTTCACTAATCATTGCTCAGGTCAGATTCTCACTTCCAGGAATGTTTACAAGCATATATAGACTTATATGAACTGTAAACAGAAAACTTGTTGACTTGATTTTCCTCCTCATTAGTTTGAAAATTAGTAATTTACAAAATCCTTCTCCCAGTTATAATGCATATAGCTGCTCTTTTGTCTTATTTGCTCCTAATTAGGAATAAAAAGGAAGAATGACAATAATGAAATTGCGCTGTTAAATAACCAATGAACATGGGTGTGATCAGTGGTGGGTTCCACTCAGTGGTGGGATTCAAATAATTTAACAACCGGTTCTGTGCCCTAATGACCCACTGGGTAGGCATGGCTCGGTGGTCGTGTGGCCAGGTAGGCGTGGCCAACTCGACGTCACTCATGTCAATGAGCGCTTTGCCTTAGCTGTTACAATGTAATAAGGGTTAACCAGAGAGGCAGTTTCTGTAAGCAAGGCAATAAATAGACTAGAAATAACACCAGAATGTTTCCTTCTTGCCTTCCTTACAGGATTAGCCCTGTAAAGTGGAAAAAAAGAAAATAAGATTTCTTCTAACAACCAGTTCTCCGAACTGCTTAGAAAGTTAACAACCGGTTCTCCCGAATAGGTGCGAACTGGTTGAATCCCACCACTGGTTCCACTTACCTTCGCTACTGGTTTGCAATTGTGACGCATGCATGCAGCACTTCTGTGCATGTGCATACTGTCCATGATGACGTCTGGGTGGGTGTGCAGAGTCTGCCGCTGCCACTGCTACCAGTTCATGCGAACTGGTAGAAACCCATCACTGATAAAAATAGAGAGGGTGGAAAGAGACAAGGAGAGAAAAAAGGGGGGAATAGAAACAATATAAAACACTTAAACGATTACACTGGGATTAACAGTGGGAAAATAAGAAAGAGGAAAAGGGGATGGAGAGTAATTAGAAATTCAGGGCAAAATAGAAGCGTTCAGGATTTTAAAATGGAGAAAAAAAGGGGGAGAAGAAGAAAATTTTAAAAAATGGGAGAAAGGGAGAAAGAAATAATTGATGGAAAGGGAAAAGAGAAATATGTTGTATACATTTAGTAAGATTTATAGATATAAATGAATTTTAGAAAACTCAATAGCTGAGCTTGTAATACTTGGAATGTCTTTAATGGTAATAATGAAACTAACTAAAACATTTGAAATTAAGCTGAAAATTAATTCTGTTTAAATTCTGTTCAAAGCAATGGATAATTACTTTGAATTATAAATGAATTGAAATAAGATTCATAAATACAATTAAGTTTAATATATGAGATTGTAATATTTGGAATGTTTTTAATTGTAACTATGGAATTTAACCAAAATATTGGAAATTATATTGTATTATGAAAATTAATTAGGTTTAAGTTTAATATATGAGATTGTAACATTTGGAATATTTTAACTAGGGAATTTAGCTAAAGCATTGGGAATTATAATGTATTGTGTAAAGTAATTTGGTTTATTACATATATATTTGAAAAAGCAATGGAAAAGAAATGAATGATTGTGATGTTATATATTTAAGTGACTTTTAGTAAGATATTGGATTGTAATATTTGGATAAATTGACAAAGAAAAATATTTGTGATTGGAAATAATTATGTTGTGAAAAGGATGCAATGGGGAAATATTTGATTAGGATGATTTAGAGTTAAGGTTAACTATTAGAAAAATGATTGATTTCAAATTTAAGGGTTTTAACTTGGAGAAAATAAGGAAAAAAAATAAATTTGATTAAGATTAGAGCTTAGGGCAAATGGCAATATTGGTTATTAGAAGAAAAGGAAAAGAAAAAAAAGAGATTAGAGAGAAAGATTATGATGACAAGTAGAAGATACGATGTGTTGGAGATAACTAAAAATTGTATAAATTTGTCACTCGGCCAATACTCTGTTCAGAAAAAATGTATTGTTTGTTTTTGTAACAAATAAAAAAACTTTTACAAAAAAAAAAGAAACCCATCAGTGGGTGTGATAAAGGCCATTGATTCATCCTAGGGAAGAAGGATAACAAAATCCACTTGGGCTGCTTGAGAATTTACAGAAAGAAGCAGAAACATGAATTGATTTCACTAGCTATTTTCATTACAGAAGATTTGGCAGGCAGAAAAAGAAAACAACAACAAGCAAAACACAAAAGAGATTATGCATGTAAATTCCTCTATGACATAGAATAAAAATGCAAGCTAAGGAATAGACAGCCTCAAAATGTCTTTCATTTCACCAATGATGACCTTTCCCACTATGCTTACGGGGCATGTTTTTTATCTGAAGCTAATTGAGATCTGAACTGAATTAGCTGCAGATAAAAAAAAATGTCTAATTCTTTTCTGGATATTCTGAAGTAACGAAAGGATAGGAAAAAGGGTAAAAAAGAACATGGGAGATTATAAAACATTATTGTAGCTTGTGCGGAGTCCATGTGAGATATTGTTCAATTGTCATGCTTCATTCATGTAATTTTATAAGGCTATCTAAATAATGCTGCTTCCTGTTTGCAACCGTGTTTGAGTTGCTCAACACGTCTTTCTGTCACCTTCCCTTCCCTTCCACATTCGTTAAACAACAAAAGATGAATACCAGAACATCTTTTGATGTTCCATTCTTCAAGTAGAAGAACAGGTGGTCTGAAATCCACAAGAATACCTTTATACTGTACTTCTACAAAGTTCACTGCTCCCTATGAATATCTGTGTCCTCTTACCCCTGAGAATCCAATCCTTTTCGAGTAGACATAAAATAAGCAGCAGGAGACTGGGGATTTGGTAGTAATGACTTTCAGTATTAAAGCAAATGACTCTCATTGGCCATCAAGCATGGCTAGACATCTCCACATAGGAAAAATAGCAATTAAAAAAGTGGTAAGGGATGGATGGAATAACATACTTCCAGTTAGGGATGGAGACAGACTGCTTCATGGCAAGCATTTTGCTACAGATAGTCGTCAATTTACAACCAGAATTGAGCCCAACGTTTTCATTTCTAACCAAGACAGTTGTTAAGTGAGCTGTGCCCCATTTTACAACCTTTTTCCCCACAGTTGTTAAATGAATCACTTCAGTTGTTCAGTGGTTGTTAAGCAAATCTGGCTTTCCCCATTGACTTTGCTTGCCAGAAGCCAGCCAGGAACTTTACAAAAGGTGATCACATGATCCTGGGACAGCGCAATGGTCATCAAATGATTGTAAGTCAAGGACTTACAATCCTGCAGTGGACTAAAAAGGAGATCTGGGATTGCCCTAGAGTTCCAGTCTGGAGTTCATTTCTTAATTTGCCTTTGAATCAAAGTATCTTCATTCACAAACTGACAGTCTGGGCTCCAGATCTGAACTGGGAAGCCAAAGTGTTTGTGAAATTATTTCTTAATTATTTGTGTTTCAGAGCATTCAGGATCTCTGGATATTGTATGTATGAAGGACAAGAGAATTCCAAAAGATAGGGTTAATATATCAGGGCTACAAAACTCCAGACAACCAGTGGAGAATGATAAAGTGATGCAGAAAACCCTTAATGCTTTACTGGCATCCAGTACAATTCTGATTTTTTCCCATCCCTGATAAGGTAACTCTATTGAAGATATCCAACCTCTTATGGCTTGCGTTAAGTGGCACAGTTCATAGTCCAATTCAATAGTTCAATATGCCCATGTAAATGAAGATATCTCATAATGTTGTTGAATTTCAATGATTTTTCTTCTTCTTTAGAAGAATAAGGAGGGGCTTTGTGGTTTCTCACCCACATTTTGTTGGTTGCTTTCTATGAGATCCAGCCATAGGTTAACACAGAGGAAATCTACCAAGTCCTATACACTGCTGAGATTTCATCTCTCTCTGACACCCACTCTTTCCTTGTAGTTTGTAACCCTCTCTGGAGTTGGGGGCATAGCTTTGATTTATAGGTGAGGTGTCAAATAGACATGTACTGTGGGGAAGACAGTGAATACCGCAAGTCTGAAATGATATTCAACATGCAGTATATATTTGATCCTTTTTTCTTACTCTAGCTCCTAGCTTTAACGTGAGACAGAGTAAGATGGGCTAAAGCAATAGATTTTTGAGAGTCAATAAGTTTAAAAGAAAATTAATCTTGGAAATTAACAGGAATTACATGAGTATATGGCAGGCACATAAGTACTATATATATAATTTATAAAATTATAAAATTAAATTAATTTATTACAAATTATAAATTAGATTTTAGGTAATCTGTCATTATGATTACTAATTTATTTTTATATAACTCTTCGTAATCAACAAGTCCAGAGTGGTTATTTTTAAAAAAGGGGTGTTTTTTTTAGAAAAAGTATTTATTTTTCCCATTTCTATCTGCCAGAATCTAACAATTCCAGAGAGTTATAATAATAAAAACAAAAAAGAAACACAATTTAAAAACCATCAAATATAGACATCATTTTAATCAACAAATAAAGCCATAATACAGTAATTTTAGCTTCTTCTAATACAGTAATTTTAGAATAAGGCATATAATCACAAAATTCCTGACATAATGGGAGGATGTGATTGGAAGAGGAAAGGGGAGTCAGCTCTTTAGGCTGAGTAACATGGACCATGGCACACTAGCTGGAGCCCAACACATGTCTTTCTGTTGCTTCATAGTGATTATTATTGCCACTCCACACAAAGATATCCAATTAAGTGTTCAAGCCATGTAAACGAAGGCCAGAAGGTCTGGCTTCCTTAGGGTTACCAAATATACAGCAAAACATGTCCTTCTTTTTGTTCTCATGTCCCCCATCTGGTAGACATAGCCTTAAAATCAAATATTGTCTGACTTTAGTATCTTGCTTTTTGTTAATTGGAGACTGTTTTCACAATAGTAATCAAAAATAGAACTTTTGTCTATTGTAAATAGTCTGCTTCTTTGTTTTCCTTATCTGTCAACAGACTCAACACCTAGATTTTTGTTGTTTATTTCCTGATTCCAGAAATCTGTTTCACTCCAGCCCATTCAAATCTAGCATCACTGGAATCTGTAGACATCATGACTTTCATGTCATATATTTCTATAGTGAAATTTGGAAAGTGTGTACAGTAGTCACTAGCCTATGTTCTTGAAAATAAAGATTTATTGGAAGAATATTGCAACTTAAAAAACAGTTTTTCTGATGCTGGAAAAAGTAATTACATATACATATAAGCCTAAGTACATTTTTTAGAATTTTTCAATGTAATTCTTGTCATGGATGATAAGAAAGTTAAACAATGTCTTCTCTCTCTTCCCCCACCCCATTTGTTCTCCTTTCTAATTCTCCATGTCCTCCTTTCCCTATCCAGTTATGTGGTAACTCTAGGTTTCCATATCTCTACTAGATTTTACTATGAATAACCAGAGGTTTATCCTGTAAAGCATGGGTGTCAAACTCTATTGTGTCACGTGACGTATCACAATGTATTGTGACATTTTTTGCCTTTGCGGAGCCAGGGTGGGTGTGGCCTGTGCATGACAAATCTGGCCCACAGGCGCCTGTTTGACACCCCTGCTGTAAAGCTACCTCAAGCTGGCCCTAATAATAATTCATGTAGCTGCAATTCAGAGTAGTTCAAGAAAGGCCAAACTGCCCAATCAGCACACTTCTGCCATTGTAACCAGCTTCAAAGGCCAAATATTCTCCAGTTGCAGCTGGAACACCTGACATCTGTGGCAGTTTGTTGACTGAGTCTCAGCTGGCATCAAGGAACTTGCGTGTGGCCTAGAAATAGAATGTAAAGCTTTGCAAATGAGTTTCAGTTGACTGACTCTGCTGGGACAAGATCTGCAGTGAAAAAGACACAGTTAGAACAACTCTTGAGGGATCAGATAGAAGTCAGGTATAATATACGAAGATGGGGAGTGTGAATGGCTGGTTGTACAAATCAGTTGTACCCAGTAGCAGTTCATAAAACACAACAGTTCAAACCTGATGCAGCTAAGTCTGAGAATACTATCTGGTTTATTTAGTAACTCAATTTAGACAGTTATTTTCCTGATTGAGGATCCAATGGGTAGCACTGCAATCAAAACAAGAAAGTTGCTGACATTAAAGGCAGGATTAAGCACCAAAACTACATTCCATCCATATTTGGTACACACTTTCTGCCAGAATTAAAGGGGGTTTTCTTTCTGCTGTAGAAACATCTTCAGTATGTAGTTAGCTTCAGTACTGAGAACTAGCTTCCAACAAGTACAATAAGACATGAATATCTCAGATATTTTGCTATTAGTGGAAAAAAACTCTCACTTTTTGCTTGAAAGGAGAGGCTCCATTCCAGCTTGGCAAAGAGATTAGATACAATAGGTCCGTGATGGCGAACTTATGGCACGCGTGCCACAGGTGGCACACATAACCATATCAGTGGGCACACCAGTTCAGCTCTGGCGTGCATTTGCATGCCAGCCAGCTGATTTTCGGGCCTTCTGGTCCCACCAGAAGTAGGGAAACAGGCTGTTTCCTGCCTCCGGAGGGCCTGGGGGTGGGGTGGGGAAGGCCCATTTTTCTTTCTTACCTGGCTCCAGATCCTATTGAATAGGTCTTGTGGAAAATGGGAATCTATACTAATTTATCTCAGCTTAAGTGTAACACAGTTTTGCCACTGCAATTAAGATTGTTAAAACGTTGAAGGGAACCTATGCCTCATCATTCCTCCTTGCTTTCGAGCTTCAAGACCTGTAAGGAAAATACTGGCCACAGTGCTGAGGACTTTGCAAGTTCCTTTCAATACTCCAGAAGGAGCAAAACCATAGATAATTTTTTTTAAAAAAAATTCCTGCTTTCAGAACCTGGTAGTTGATCTTTCTTTGGGAAATGAAAATAATGGCAATGGGGAAATGTCCTTAGACATGCCTGATTTAAAATAGAAAGATACTATACCTATAGTAAACATATTTCCAAATATGTCTGCTAAGAGCTACTGTTTTCTTTTAATAATTCAATTTCTCCCTTCAATAATTGTATAATTGCAGACCTAAAGGCAAAGCCTAGTAGCCATCAAAATTATATTAGTCTTATATAAGCCAGAAAATGAGGACATTTTTTCACTTTTACCGCTCTGTACAGTGATCTCCCATAATATACAAAATATTGTTTGAAAGACGCCTAGGAAAAGACAATAGCTCAAAAGAAAGTCCAAATTTCTGTAATCATTTGATATTAGCAGTATTGGAAAACTTAATTGGCTAAGACACTGAACTTGTCGATCAGAAAGGCTAGCAGTTCAGCGGTTCAAATCCCTAGTACAGGTCTCCTGCGTGAGCAGGGGGTTGGACTAGATGACCTCCAAAGGTTCCTTCCAACTCTGTTACTGTTACTTTTGGTCAAAGTGAGTTATAGTTAAAACAGCTATGAAACTGTGTGCATCTTCTAGCCCAACTCCTTGCTCAAGCAGAAGAACCTATACATTTCAGACAAATGGTTATCCAATCTCTTCTTAAAAACCTCCGGTGATGGAGCACTCACACTTGGCCTTGAAGGCAAACCATTCCACTAATTAATTGTTCTCACCATCAGGAAATTTCTAATTAATACTAGGTTGCTTCTCTCCTTGATTAGTTTCCATCCATTGCTTCCTGTCCTGCCTTCAGGTGCTTTGGCTGATTCCCTCTTCTTTGTGGCAGCCCCTTAAGTATTGGAAGACTCTATCTATGATGACACTCCTAGTCCTTTTTCTCATTAAACAAGATATACGTACAGTAGAAGAGTCTCCTCCGCTCTTCATTCTATAAAAAAAAGGAGAAAAGCAATTTCTCACTTTTTTTTCTTTTTGTCTGATGCATTAAAATGTGTTCCCAAATCCAGTAGCCACCCAGGAGTGATGGATTCCTTTTATTTTATTCTAATTAGTAAGTCTGGTGAGGAGCAGATAATAATAATAATAAAAAAAATCCTTTATTAATTCCAAGATTTGAAGGATTCTTTCAACCCAGAAAAGATTCTTGTATAGTACTGGGTGCTTAACTGAGTAAATCCCTTTTTTTTATCTTCCTTCCTCTCCTGCTGCAAAAGATATTAATCCAACTGCTACTGCACCCAGCTCAGCAGAAAAGGACAGGTATCCCTTTACAATAACTTCTCTGTGACTAATCCATGAATCTCTTCTCTATTACTGTATTCATATAAGATGTCTAACTGAATTAAGAGGGAAGGAAGCATTAATACGGTAAGCAAAACACCGCCAGGGCTGTTGTGTCAGAGAGAATAATCTCTTTCTTTTATTGACATAGAGAAAAATTTCTAGCAATTCCCCTATAAAACAAGGGATGCTGTAGGAATGCCACTGTCTTCTTAATATAGGGTAGTAAAATAAAGGCAGGGGTAGATAGGGATGAAACTAGGGTAGGTAAGACAACCTCTAGGGTTCTGCCAGCATTTTTAAAAAAAAAGCAAAAAAAAAAGCTGGACCTTTTTCAAAGATGGACACTTCTGATTGACCAGGGTAGTATTCCAAAACGTCATCTGCCATTGATTCATTGATGTAAGAATTTTCCTCCAGCAATAGCAGACTTGGTTAGTTTTGTTTGCAAACACACCTTGTGTCTTTTTAATGCTTTATTACAATCTGAAATAGCTCTTACTTCCAATAAGTTCTCCTCAGCTAAAGTTGCTCTTAATTCTTTTCTAGCCTTCTTTTCCTCATCTTCTCTCCCAAAACCTAGGCCAGTGGTAGGCAAACTTGGCTCTTTCACACCTTGTGGACTTCAACTCCCAGAATTCC
>JANHZT010003768.1:678875-689504 GCA_032468215.1 Stegonotus admiraltiensis
GAAGGCTATTGCTTAACGCATTGTAAGCCGCCCTGAGTCTCCGGAGAAGGGCGGCATATAAATAAATAAAAAAAAAAGGATACAGATAGCACAATGTATCTCTTTGACATGAAAGTCCAATAATAGCATATACGTGTGGAATACTGAAATTATGATGAATGTAATCTGGGAAAAAATTAGTATAGAAATGGTTAGAAATTATTTTAGGTTAAATAGTCATAATCAATATGGTCATACAGTATGTTTTTAAACAAGAGCAATACAAACATATGAGAGTTTAAAATATCTTCCTATTAAATTATTTCTTCACCCAGCTTCTTGCCCCAATATTAGCCAAAACATTTTGACAAATGACAAATAAAATAGACAAATTCAGTTCTATACCTGAAAAATAGTCATAGTATTATCTTCTAAAAAGAAAAAGAAAACTACATGAAGTTAGCAATTCTGTTATCTAAGCTCTGGATGTTTGAGAGCTAGTATTTATGAAAGAACAGTCTGGATTCATAGCTTAAAGGGATAATGTACTCAACCTTCTGATCTTACCTCACCTCATTCCAAATGAGATAGTCATATGTAAAAGAGAATAGGAAACTTACACTTCTAATAATAATGAGGTGCCACAGGGGTCGGTTCTGTCCCCCCTGCTCTTCAACATCTATATGAAGCCACTGGGTGAGATCATTCGTAGTTTTGGGGTGGGGTATCATCAGTATGCTAATGATATCCAACTCTATATCTTCACCCCGAACCACCCCAGGGATGCCCTTTCTGTGATGTCAAAGTGCCTGGAGGTGGTACGGGCCTGGATGGGCAGAAACAGGCTCAGACTCAACCCCTCCAAGACTGAGTGGCTGTGGTTACCGGCATCACCTGACCTAGAAACCCCATCTCTTATGATGGGAGGGGAGGCACTTGCTCCCTCTGAAAAGGCTCGCAATCTTGGTATCCTCCTTGATTCACGCCTGTCTTTAGCAGATCACCTAACGGCTGTGACAAAGGGGGCCTTTGCACAGGTTCACCTAGTATGCCAGTTGCGACCTTTTCTGCACAGTCACTCAAGCCCTCATTGTCTCTCGGACTACTGCAATGGCCTCTACATGGGGCTGCCCTTGGGGTACATCCGAAGGCTCCAACTAGTGCAGAATGCGGCCGCGTGGGTAGTAACGGAAGCCTCCCGTTACTCCCATGTAACACCTCTCCTGCGCGAGCTGCACTGGCTATCGGTGGCCTTCCAGATCCGCTTCAAGGTGCTGGTATTAACCTATAAAGCCTTACATGGCATGGGCCTGGGGTACCTGCAGAACCACCTCCTCCCAGCCTCCCTCCGTCTGGTGTGTTCACTTAGGACAGCTCTCCTCCGGGTACCATCAACGAGACAGTGGCAATTGGAGGTCCCCAGGATGAGGGCGTTCTCTGTGGCCACACCTGCCCTGTGGAATGGGTTGCCCACTGGCCTCCGGATGGTCCCCGATCTCTGCACCTTCCGTATGGGCCTCAAGACCTGGCTATTCCACCAAACTCCCTGATCATTTTCTAAGGGTTTTAATTCAAGATTTTAATATGAAACGGGTTTTAGTTTTGTTATATGTATATTGTTTTATATATTGTGAGCCGCCCCGAGTCCTTTGGGAGAAGGGCAGCATAGAAATTCTAAAATAAATAAATAAATACATACATACATACATACATACATACATACATACATACATACAAGTTATACCTGCTAAAATTCTGATTTTTATGAGACTACAGAAGAAACCTATATTCTTATATCTGGCCACTTGCTCCTTTTGTTCTTATTACTTTTCTTTTTATTTTGTCACTTTAAATTCCATCTCAGAAGTAAGAATCTCAGGAAATTTATGTGCATGCCATGCTATTTTGGGGAGAGTAAACTTCTTTAAATTTAGTGGCATTTACTCCTGAATAAATGCCACTCATTTACGGTTTTATTCATTCATGGTGGCTCAGTGGCTAAGATGCTGAGCTTGTCGATTGAAAGGTTGGCAGTTCAGCAGTTCGAATCCCTAGTGCCGGGTAATGGGGTGAGCTCCCGTTACTTGTCCCAGCTTCTGCCAACCTAGCAGTTCGAAAGCACCTAAAAAATTCAAGTAGAAAAATAGGGACCACGTCTAGTGGGAAGGTAACAGCGTTCCGTGTGCTTTTGCCATTTAGTCATGCCAGCTACATGACCACGGAGATGTCTTCTGACCACACTGGCTCTTCAGCTTTGAAACGGAAATAAGCACCACCCCCTAGAGTCGGGAATGACTAGCACATATGTGTGAGGGGAACCTTTACCTTTACCATTAAAGATGGATTATGCAGTACATATACTGCTGCAGCTAATAAATAATGCATAATGCATTAAATGCACTAAAGTATATTGTTCAGCTAGGATATTTTTTTTAAAAATCTACTGTAAACAGTACTAATGTTAAAATTGAGGCTGTTTCATCCTGTCATATACTGTAAAAAAGAAAATATTAAACATACAGATACTCATCAACTTACAACAGTTCATTTAGTGACCATTTGAACTGACAACGGCACTGAAAAAAGTAGCTTATGACCATATTTCACATTTATGACCATTGTAGCATCCCTATGATCACAGGATTTAGTTTTGGATGCTTGACAACTGACTCACATTTATGACAGTTGCAGTGTCCCGGAGTCATGTACGATCTTCTGACAAGCAAAGTCAATGGGGAAACCAGATTCACTTAATAACCATGTTACTAATTTAACAACTGCAGTGATTCACTTAACAAATGGGTCAAAAAGTCATAAAATGGGGCAAAATTCACTTAACAAATTTCTCACTTAACAACATAAATTTTGGGCTCAATTGTAGTTGTAAGTTGAGGACTACCTGTATTTTAGATGGACTGGAATTATTGCTTCATGAGCCAATATACATTCCCAGCTATTTCTGGGGATTTCATGAAAGTATTTTTTAGAAATTTAGAAATTATATGATTACTGTAAATTGTACAGACATTGGCAGGGTTTTAACTGTTTTAGAGTTGTAAGCCACCAGAGTCATTTGGCTGAGATTGGGCAGCTATGAAAATGAATGAATGAATGAATATATATGAGATTATATCTTAATACTATATAGTACTCTTTTCAAGATAGTTTGGATAAAAGTTTGCTTCTGATAAAGCAGCAATAAATTTATTTTAGCATAATGGCTTCTATTTCATTTTCAGACAAAGTATTGGTATAAGCCAAGGTACTGTATAAAATCTTTTAAATCTTAAAGCTTAGAACTACATTATGAAGGAATTCTGTTCTATAATCTACATTTTTTGCTCCTCGACCCACTTTTCACACCTACTTTTTATTATATAATTTTATTTAAAACATTAAAAATGAAGATAAAAATTAATATAACTAATATAGAATAAGAAAAAGAAACAAAAAAGAAATCAAAGAAAAGGCTAAAAGTGCAAGAAAGGGGAAAAAAGAAAAAGTAAATAAAGTAAATAAAGGCAAGAAAATGCAAAGTGGCTTCCAATCTTCTTTGCAGCCGTTATAAGCACAATTATAAATTTACCTCCATCCCATATTTCTGTAATCTATTATATCTAATCATTAAAACCATAACTCACAAGGTCTTTGTTTTCTGTTTTACACAAAAAGTCTATATAGGGGTTTTTCCAGCAATACACATATTGTCTTTTCTTTCATCAAAGAAGTCAATTTAGTGATCTTGCAATTTCCAACATCTTCACCAACCATTCCTCCATTGTGTGTAATGCTAAATCTTTGCATTTTTGTGCATACAATACTCTCATTGCAATTATCATGTATAAAGTCAATGTTCCATTATTCTTTTTCTAACTGTCCATCAATCCCAAAAGAAAAACCTCTGGTTTCAATTCTGTCCTTAATCTTTAAAATCTTCTGAATCACCTTTCTCATATACTCACACTCTGTTCATCATTAGAAACAACGAACTTCATTGATTTTATAGATTGAGGCATCTGCCAGTGCCTTTTCAGCAAAGGCCCCAAAATTATGAATACTCTTTCTTGAAAAAAAACTTTATTTTGGCTTTCAAACAAGTAATGCTCCTATTTCATCAGACATCTGGCTTGTCTTAATAAACCTGTTATGGTTTACTTATGACAAAGATGATGGGTGGGGAGAATTTCTTTCAGCACACCCAGGCAGACAGAAAGCCTCCAAAATGAGCTTTCCAGAAGTGAAATATCATTGGCTTTGTGCAAATATGTTGATTTAATTAATTAAAATTCACTTAATTGATTGAGCATAATGTTTTAATTAGCTGAAGCCCTGAGTAGCTTTTGTGATTAGATATGCTACACTGAACGTTTGAGAAGCACTTTCATAATAAATTTACTTGCAAAGCAGCTGTAGAATCAAATTCAGCTTAGTGTTTAATAGTTGATAGGGAATCACTTCAGTTTATTTTAAATAGGTATTACTGTTATTTAAAACTGAGCAAAAATATGATAATAAATTATCCCAAATAATTTCACTGCACCATTTTTTATATATAGGCTTTAGGCCTATCACTATAATCTCCTTTCTGTGTTCTAATAAGCACATTTGGGATTGTGAGAGCAAGTTATAGAAACTATTATAAAATAGCTGCCATAATCCTGCCCATTTCCAAAATGATTAGCAGTGAGTATAGTTACCCATTTTCCAAAATATACATTAGTGTGATTGAAAGAAAAGTAATTTTCTTAAGAAAATGGGGAGAGGGGAGAAGACATAATTCTATCACAGACAAAACATTCAGCTATCCTATATATCTATGCTTGAGATAAACATAAAATCTAGGCAAAACCTTGCAGGTCACCCCAAAATACATAGCAGAGGCAAAGTACCTTCTTCACACTTTCCAGTCCTCCCTACCAAGTCAGATTAACTCCGTCACCCATCTAGAATCTCAAGATGGTCCTTTTTGTGGCAAGATAAGAATACTTCAGAGCAAAGTTCTGAGTTGCAACCAAGAAGCAAGTATTAACTGAAATGAAGGCTATAAACATATTAATAAATGAATAATAAATGCTTTTACTTGGCTATTTGAGATTACTGATGTTACAATTAGGTATGTGAACATTAGCTAAAAGTTACATCTTATTTAAAAATCCACATCTTCCACTTTGTAGCAGTTTTCTCAACATTCAGATACCTCTTCCATTCCAAAGCAGGAGAGAGCTTTCAGCTAACTGGCTGAGGGAATGTTAGGCATTCCCTTATATTCTGTGATCACAGTACGTGCTGCTACCATTTCATAAGCATGCAGAGACCTCTGCTGTTCATATAAGTGTTTTGCAGGTTCAGTGAGTACTGGCAAGTACCCTACTATAATCAGGAACAGGGCATTTTCTGCCCATTTGTGAGAATGAAGGTGAAGCTGGACTGCTGGCAACCATTTCCTTGGAACAAATCTTATGTTCTTTTATTCTGTCTTGCAATATGGTCAGCCTAAAGGGGTGGAAACCCCCAGTCTGCAGTCTCAAGATATCTATTAGGCTAGTCCCAATTTTCAGCTTTCAAATGGAAGGGAATTGAGTATCATACAATTTCTATCACTGTTAGAACATAAAACACAGCATTGCCACATTGCCAATGTTGTGTTTTATGTTCTAAAGTGACAGAAATTGTCTAGTCATTTTGTGAGGGAAAAACCTAGTATTATCTTCCAGGGTATTTAAATAATGAAGTTAAGTGATTGTTGACATATTAAGTCTACTGCTAACCATAGCAATGTATAGAGTGACCTACAATATTTTATATATGTATGTATGTATGTGTCTGTGTGTGTGTGTGTGTGTGTGTATGTATATGCATATGTATATATGTGTTTATATGTATATATATTAGTATATTGGTATATTCATCAGTAGTGGTATTCATTTACCTTCGCTACCGGTTCGGAAATGTGAGTGCGCATGCCACCTCTGTGCATGCACAAAGCCGTCTGCACATGCGCAGAGCATCCATGATGATGTCCAGGTGGGTGGGTGGAGCCTCCTGTAGCCACTACCAGTTTACCCAAATCAGGTAAAACCGGTAGAATCCCACCACTGATATACACTATTCTTGAGAATAGACTTCAGGTTTATTTTGATCAACCTTCCTTTTTTCTTTTTCTGTTTTTAGGCCTATCCTTCAAGAACCACCATTGCTTCCCACACAATCTGGAAATTTTAGCAGAATTACTATTGTGTAGCCCAAAATAGCTAACAGCATTGACATGACTTAATCTTTCTTAGTAGGATTTAATTCCTGTAGTACTGAACAGTAGCATACAAATTTTTACAGTAAAATTTAAAATTATATCCAAGGAATTTGTAACACTTTTAACACACACACACACACACACACATTTCCTTGGCAATACTTTGTGTTAACAACTGTGGCTGAAGACTGGGGTTATGTTAGTCCTGCCAAAATGACCTCACCTCTGTTGCTGCTGCTCATATTGCTGGAATGTGAAGCTTACAAACTACATCTCTTTTTCCATTTATAAAATATCTGTCAAGCCTTTCCTACAAGAGCTCAAGATCACCGGTTATATTTCCATTTTTTCCTTAAAAAATGAATCAAGGAAGGTTGGTCTGAAAGTGAGTGCCTGACTGAAAGTCATTGAGTAACTTTCCACGGCTGCATCTAATCTAGTCCAAGGCCATAACTACTACACAGGACTGGCTCTGGCTCTATTCAACGTTTGCCTAACCCACATAAACTGGGGCTTCTGGCAGGGGAATCCTTCTTTTCCTTAGAGATGCTTCTTCCTCTTTTGCCTTTCCCTCTGGGAAGTGAATGAGCTGCTCTGGAGCCAGTAAAGCAGCATCAGCAGGCAATTCCAAAGGAGCAATAGTTTCAGAGGAGTAGGTGCACCTTGAAGAAATCCATTGTGGGCCTGTGCTTCCCTTTTATGCAGATACTTGTTTAGCAACCACAATTGGGGCCAGCAACTTGGTCATTAAGTGAAGCAGTTGCTAAGTGAAACCATGCCTATGCATATATTACTTTAGCTTTCCTTTTCTTTACAGGTTTGCAACTGTCATAAATGCAAGGATGGGTAGTTTTTCATCACTGTTCTACCTGAAAATGGTCTCTAAGCAAGGCAGTCACTAAGTAAGGACTCTATTTTTCAGTGCAGGAGTAGAAAAAGGGAAGAGTAGCATATTATCAAGAAAAGCTCCTCCAGACTTGCATAGTTTAGTCCTGGGGAACAATCCTAATTTTGGATTAAATTCTGTTCCACAGCTTGAATTACTGTAGAAAGTGTTGCAGAGTAGTCTAGCATAGGTGCCCTACTGAAGATTTTGATGTAAAATCTTATCTTTGTTGCACAGGCACATAAATGTGTGAAAAGTGTGACCATCCTATCATTGTATAACTGGATATTTTGTGGGCTTAGAAGACTTACTTGGAGCTGTAAGATAATTGTTTTTCCATTCAATCGTTTACTAAATGTTATACTCCTGTTTGTCTTCCATCCCACGTTTACAAAACCTCTCCCCTTCTCCCCCCACCTCTCTCTACACATACAGAGAGCGACGGAGAGATGCCACCACTCGACATGGTAAAAATTATTACTGCGTTGCTTTTCAACAAGCAATTTGGCTAGTAACTCTATTTATGGAAGGCGGAGCTTATGAATGAGGGTGGTGTTTCTGACCTCACATCCTGTTTAGGCCTTGTGGGTTTCTTTGAAAACGAAAAATATCCTTTTACTGCAAACGGGATTTGCAACAGTATTTATATTTTTGTAAAGGAAGGGGAGACCAAGTGGAACAATCTGACCTGCTTTTCCTGCTGCCGTGAGAGGCTGTGCTGTGGCAGCCTAGACCTGGCCAAGGGACCATCTCCTCTCTTCTCCACCCCCACCCTCCCGCACGCAGCATAGTTACAACAAAGAACATACTGTGGGGTGGGGAAGGGGGCAGGAAGGGATGCAGCATTAATCTTCTCCTTTAGGGCTCGTGGCTGGAACAAATTCCGTGAGAACAAGAGACAGGAGACGGCAGTAAGAAAGGATTTGGCCAGAGAGGTGAGCAGTTGCGCTGGAGAATTTCGCGGGGGTTTTGGAGGGCGGTCGCTTAAGTATAGAAGAAGCTGGGGATGCGCTCACAAAGGCCCAGGTTTCTCATCCCTGCTCCCAGGTCATTCTTCCTGGAGGCGGGCGCTTATACCGGAATTTGGAAAGGAAGGTTTGGAGAGAGAAGGAAGTCGGAAGATGCGGTAGGCCGGCCTATAAAGGATATAGGGCAAGCTAGTGTTCTCGATGCGGTACTTTGTAATAAATGGTTGCTGAGATTATTGTGTTCTACCAGCGGCGGTTTTTTTTTTACCTTGTTATTGTCACCAGTAATCTCTAATATTAATGTCATGTCTTAATAATCGTATTTGCTAGATGTGGTGATAGGTGAGCTAGTGTCAACTTTAGGAGTGATGGGACGCATGGAGAAGAGGCTTTCTCATTTGGGGAGAGGAATGTTGAGGAACGTGGAGCATCCTCTGTACTGAGAAAAGAGCCAGATGATTTGAATACATGTGGGAGATTAGGATTTAAGGACCGCGTTCGGGCAATGCTCCTGGAAAGAGAGAGTGGGTTGATGCATTGCTTGATGTGTGTGTGTGTGTTGTCACTGTGATTATAAAATCCTGCAGAATTCCTGATACGTTGCTATTGTGTCTTTGGTTAAAAAGATTGTTACATAAATTGAATGATTACTTCTGTAAACATATTAAAGCAGTCGGATTAAGAAGAGAACAAAACTTTTATCATTTTTAGCAGCTGAGTAAGAGATTTTTTGAAATAGCTGGTTGTGCAGCAGTGAGAAAAAGAATCTACATCATTGTCACAGTTATTAAAGGTGCAAGGATTTTCTCCTTCACATTTGATGGTCTTAACATTTGCATGAATGTGGGAGAGAGGACTCCATAGCTTACTTAATAAGCTATCAAGTTTACAAGATAATTTGTGTTGGATGACCCAACTTGAGTGGCTCTTGGCAACAGTTTCAACTGTTTTTGAAGTCTATTTCTTAGTTTGTTTCTCTACACAGAAAGCAAGTAGCAGCTGGGTTCCAGGTGTTGTAGTTATTGGAGTTTATTTATGAAGTGTTTAATATTGTTTAGGGACTAGTATTTATAACTATCTAATGTGTTGCTATTGCATGTAAAAGATGTGATTTAGTCTGGAAAAGAATGAGTAGAGTAAGACTGCTTGGAAAGAGAGATTTAAGAAGTTAACAAAATTCATATTTGTTTCGTTTCCCTTTTGCACAGCCCATCCTGTATTTGAGGGAATTATGTTCCGGTTCATGAGAGATGGAGAGCCAGAGGATCCAATGTTTATGATGTGAGTCAAGCATCCTAGCCTTTCTATATAGGAGAAAAGGATTAGAATAATTTTCTTAATGGTTATCCACAAGGATTTTGCAAATATCACTGTTAGAATCACAAAAACAAAATTTAAAAATGTTCCAAAACTCAGGGAATGCCTAGTGTCACAATATTTTGATACTTTGCCTGAAATATCTTGAGATTCTGAAGTCTTGAAAGGTTTTTTATTTTAATTTTTAAAAATTAAGAATTTTTCAGACACTACCTAGAATGGTCTTTTTATCTGTATGATGTCTTAAGTCATTGGTGATTTTCTTCAGAAGCTTTTGCCTGATGACATATGAAGTAAAAGCTTGTGAACCATTGCTCTAGGAGAAGGAAACAGGACTGTGGGGTTGATATGGATTATTTATCAGTTTAACTCCCTTGTGAAATTTCCTTTCCCATAGGGATCCTCTTGCCATCCATCAGCAGCATGTGAATCGTGTGCTTTCAGGTGGATTTGGATATAGCCCTTTCCTCAGCATTGGCAATGGGACAGTACCTGGAACACGCCAAGTTAGTCGAAGAATGCAGGTAATTCAAAAGTCAGTGGATTGTGGCTAGATATGTTTATTTTTCTATCAAATTTAATTTTTAACTTAGTGCTTTGGCTTGATGAGAAGAGTCTGGATTCTGTCTTGGTTATGTATTTATAACCAGAGAAAGAAGGATACTTCAGTCCCCAACATCAAAACAGAATGATGCAATTAATTTTTAATTTATATTCTACTTTGTCACTAGGTGAGACTCCAGTCATGTAAATGATTAATATAAGCACATAATTACACCAAAATGAAATAGAAAAAGAGCAGTTGAAAATAGCTCTAGTTAAATTCTAGCAACACAGTTTTAATTTAGAGCCTGTAACTTTTAGTGTGTCTGAGAACAGGATTGTGCAAATATGAAATGGGAATGGAAATGACTAATTAAAATATTGGTGACTTACCAAGGTTTCCCCCCAAATTGCTACTTTTTAACTTGAGGGCAAAGGCCCAACCATTCCTTAGCAAAACACATGGCTACCTCTTCCTTGAGCAAAACTAATGAGTTGCTGTTTCATTGGCTGCTATGAAACTTGGAAGGTACATAGTTGTCTACTTGGTCTACTTCGTAATACATTGTGTTTGCTTATATATGGTACTCTTACTTATATATGCTACTCCTACCCATTGTAATTTAGGAAGATCTATCTCAGTAACTCACAGATTGAGGGGGGGGGGGGGGGGGGGGGGGGGGGGG
>JANHZT010003768.1:689861-700890 GCA_032468215.1 Stegonotus admiraltiensis
TTTATGCAATTGCAAAGCAGAAAAACTTCTGTCTTTTATTCTATTACCCTTTGAAGAATATATGACCAGGGATTTTACAATTTTCTTATTTATTAAAACTTTACACCACTCCCAGCAATTGCAAGTGGTTAGTATGATTATGCCTATATTTATAGACATTCTCAAAATAGTTTATTTAGCAAGGGGCTGAAGCAAGGCTTATTTACTTTAAAACATTTAATCTGACTTTAAAACGTTGAAAGTCAGATTAAAATGCAGTTACATTAACAATCAATAGAATAAATGTGTTGGATAAAAACAAAAACAAAAGATAACAATAACAATAAATATAAATAAAAAGAACAGTTAAAGAGAAAAAAGAACAAGAAAAAGCCAATTTCTTTGCAGATAAAATACAAAATTTCATTTATTAATGTTTCTATAGTTGTAATTTTAATCTTGGATTTCTATTATTTTACTTTTTTTGCCTCTTCTTTATCTGTCAAGATATTCAGCCCATGACTTTCATTGTATTTAAGTTAACACAACTTTGCTTGATTGGAGGTTTTGTGTGTATATTTTAACTTCATCTAGGCAAAATTTATAATTGTTAAATGAAGTCGGCTTGCCTTTTGGAGATTTCCTGTCAAGTATTGTCATATTTTTTGTATTTATTTATGACCTTTATAATTTCTCTTACATAATTTTAAATAACCTTCAGACTTCTGCAAGGAATGTGACATTAAAGTCTTCTGGCTAAAATTTTCCCCAAAATAGATAACACTTATCAACATCCATCTTATTTCAATTCCTAGAAACCAAATAAAGGGTTATTTAGGTTTGTCTCTTATCTCGTAGTTTCATGGCCAAGACAGCATTTTATATTGAATTAGTTGATAATATGTTCTATATATTCTCAGTTCTGTTTATATCAACATAAATTCATCAGCACTGACAAGCATATAGTAAACTCTATAGATTTTGGTTCTTTAACACAAATTTGGATAATAATCAATTTGAGAATAGTTAAAAGTTCTAGAATATACTAATTTAAATTAAGGTACTGAGTTCCTTTGTCCTTCTCTATGCTAGATAAAACAAGATTACTCTAGAGAGGTAAAGTCTAATTACTTTGTGTCCCTTTCTTGTTTTTATAGCCTGGAACTGTTTCGCCCTTTGGGATGCTAGGAATGGTAAGCCATAATTTTCTTCTTTCGACAACTACTTGTTCTAGCCTGGTTTTTGTGATGATCTTTTCTGGGAAATATTTCAGTTTTCTTCAGTTTGTGGTAGTTTAAATATATAACTGAAAATAATGAGGATAGTAACATTTCTCAAATAGCAACAATGAGTATGATTTTTATATAGCTCTCAGTTATTAAAAATGATGCTGGCTGGAAAGGAGTTGAATTCCCCTCTTTCTAGACAGAAAGCTGGGGTTTCACTTTTGCATCTAGTGGGTGGAACAGCTTGCCCTGTCTGCCTTAGCTCTGCCTTCTAAATAAGAACAGCTTTTCCTTTTGCCTCCATTTTAGACTGAGAATCACTGTTGTTACGTAACATTATTACATACATCATCATCGTCACTACTATTACTATTATCTGGTGCATCCAAAGAAAGAAAGGGAGGGAGAATGATGCAGTATTTTGGGAATCTTGCAATCTGTCCAGATACTGCTTGAGAAGAAGATGATGATGATGATGATGATGATGATGATGATGATGAAGCTTCCAGGAATGGGTGGTGGCATTGAAGGAGGGTCCACAGGAAGACCTTGTTTGTGTGATCTAGATGCAATCAGGTTGCATGATCACCTAGGGAAGCATAATCTATAAACCATGATCTAGGCTGACATCATATAAAAAGAACACAATTCATTCTTTCCCACCTTTTCTCCTGATGTTATTCTTCCAAGAAGCACAAGCCAAACAAAGAGGCCAGCCATTTTTTTCTTCATTAGCAACAAGTGCAGTAGAGGAGGCACTGAAGGTTAAGGTGGGCATCCCAGCAGCTTCTCCTCACCTGCCATCAAAGGAAGCTGGACAAGCTATAAACCTTTAGGAAAAGAGGTGCCAGGGAGTCAAAAATACTCCTCTGAACTTTCAGAAACAACGAAATGGACATTTTCTCAGGGGAAATGAGCCCAAATAGGTTAGGAGAATCTTCCATCACCTTAGTAAAGGAACAAAGGATCTAGAGAAATCGGATCTGCAATGGTTTCTCAAGCAGATGGGCATAGCACTGTTGGAACATGTCCCCCTGGAAGTGGAAGGGATGAGTTTTACTTTGCCAGATCATGGCAGAACTGAAGGCTTCAGGATGCAAAGGTCTTAGAATTTCCACTGCTACTCTCCTGGTACATCTTCTTAGAATACTCGCAATCACAGTTTTAGAAGAAGCCTAGCAGGCATCAAATGAAGATACTTATTCAGAGAATGTGAGAGAGGGTTATGAGGGAGTTTTCTACCACCTACATTTTTGGTTTTCATTGCATTAAGTGGAAACGATGAAGTCACATTCAAAATCATAAAATAGAGGGGAGGCTTTGTGAAGCAGTCAGGTTTCATAATGAGAAGTTTAAGGAGGCTAAGAATGGCTTCCAGAAAATATTTCATGCTGATCTGTTTTCAGTACTGATGAGGAATTAGGCAAAAGCATTTAATTGAAAGTTGTTATTAGCACCAGCACAATCTATAAAGCTATAGGAACATAACATGTGGCCAAGGGTTCTCACCTTCTTGAAATTCAGACTTAAAGGCCCTGCTTCCAGTTCTTTTCACAGAACTTATAAAAATGGGAATGGGCAAAGCTGACTAAGCACACATAGACCCCAAATGTATCTTCTGCAGGAGCCATGAAATGACAAGGCATTGCCCTTGATTGACAAACCGCTGTCTTGTCTTCAATACTGTACAAAGAGAAAGAGATGAAATGCTCATGGATCTATAAAATGTAGAGCAGATGGAATGCGAAAGCATAAATAAAGCATTGGGCAATTTGCTGACAGGCTATGTCTTCTATACCTACCAGAGGAATGATAATTTACAATGATAACAAGAATTGTTCAAGGACATAATTCAAAAATGTCAGGGAAACAATCAGCAAATTTGCAAAAGCATTCAGACTGATTGCAGTTACAATCTTGGGTGGATTAGACTTTGCACCCACCTCTCCTGAAATACAGGCATATTGGAACTTGTGACTTGCATATTGGCCAGTAGACCACCATGCAAGAGTCAATCTTGCAGCCAAAACTTTTTTGTAAAAAAAATTGTTTGGAGAAACCATTGACCCATTGGTTAATGTAAAAAAAAAATCTGAAGCAAATTGAGGCAAAGTAGGGGAATATAAAATACTCTACAAGCCATGCAAGTTGTTTTAATGTCGGAAATGGGCATCAGAGATATTGAGAGAAATATCATAGCAATAGATGGGATACAACAGGAAAATCCCAGACAAAATGAGTCTGAAATTAATAGTATCACCTCCTAAGTGAATGGTTTTACTGCCAAGATTTTGGCATACTGGGAGCATACTTCCAGAGACAAATTTGGAAAAGAAAATTTAAAAGGGATACATGTTAAAACAGTGCTAAGGGATAGGTAATCTTTGATCTATGACTTTTCATTCAGTAACCAAAGTTACGATGGCACTGAATGAATAGTGATTATGGCTGGCCCTCGAAATTCTGGCCATCCCAGTATCCATGGTTACATGATCATAATCGGAACTCTAGGCAACCAGTTCGTGCTTACGATTGGTTGTAGCACCCTTGTGATCATGTGATTGCCATTTGCAACCTTCCTTGCCAGCTTCCCCAGAAAATCAGTGGGGAAGCTAGGAGGGAAGATTGCAATTCACTAGAGTAAGTCTCCCCCACCAGTGCACTCTCCTCCAGCCCCTCTATGGCAGCCACTCATTCCCCCATCCAGCAGTAGCCACTTTCCCAATGATTTTGCTTGTTGGAAGAAGATTGGGAAAATCACAAGTAGTGATCACATGACTGCAGCATATTGCAGCTGGAATTGGTTGCAGAGTGCCTGGATCGCATGACCACAGGGATGTGACAGTTGTAAGTGCGAGGACTCTAAGTCACTTTTTTTAGTGCCATCATTACTTCAAACAATTGCTAAATGAACACTCCTAATTTCACTCCTTCTTGATGTACTACCTGTACATCAAGAAGAGTGAAATGAGATTATAGATGGAAGAGTCACATAGTTGGGTGAAAACATCTCTGGCTTTCTGTCAGTAGAGCATGTAAAAGATGCATAGAGTAGAATTGTGGACCAGGGGAACTAAAAGTCTGTCTTGGATGGGTAAGTGGATCCTTGCTAGATCCACGGTTCCCTGTTTACAACCGTGGACAACAGGAAAACAAGAAGATCCATCTGATTTCAAATTCCAGGGCAAAAGGAATTGATGCCCTCCTAGCACTATGGCCAAAGAGACTAACATATAAACACTAATCCTATCTAAGCTGATACACAAAATGAGGATATTCAGGGCATGTATAATCTTAATTCCCCCTTCTTGCCCTGCAGACCTTGGTGCTGAACAGTATGGAGATAAGTAGGAAGCTTCCCAGATACCTTGTCAGTACAGCCAGACATACTGAGCCTAGAACTTGGAATGACTTCATTTCTATGCTTGAAATTTAAAAGGGATATCTTCTGAGTGCCAGCTTGCCAGACTTCAGCAGTGACACCATCTTGGCATCCAGGTTGTCTAAATACCATCAGAAACTTGCCATGCCTTTGAAGACTGGTGCAGAAGATAGAGATAAAGAGTAATAGGTTTCTAGAGATAGGTCTGGATAATACCCTTGAAAACCAGTACTTTCCAAAATCAGGTCACTCATCTGGGGTTCAAACTATAGGACAGATAAAAATTTTATTTTGCAACATCCCTAAGTTCAGTATTTTCACAGGGGGACTAATCAACTATTTCCCCCAGTTACATGCCGTTTTCCTTTATGAGATCTGATATTAGTTCTGGGACTAATTAACTCTGTCCCCTTTAACACATTAGAGTGAACCCCATGAGCACTCTTGCACAGAAATAAACTTTTCTAATGGAAATCTCCTTCGCCTGTGAGATCTGAGAAAGTAGAGAGTCTCTCAAAGGAGACTTGTATATGCGCTCCACCAACCCAAGGTAGTTTTGAGACTTTACTCAGGGTTTTATGCCAAAGATTAAATTCTAACTTTCTCAGGGGAGACAAGTTACTGTTGCCAGATTTCTTCCCAAATCTGCATAAAATATTAGACATATACAGAACCTTAAGGGTTTGCCTTAAGTCCATTCTAGGGAGCAGAAGGCTTATTCCTCCTCTTTGAAAGATGAAATGATAAAGATGGATCAGTGACTATATTATTCTGACCTAGTCAAGCAAATCCTGACTGACATCACAGCCTATTTAATCAGCCTCAAGAGATCTAGAAGTGAGGATTCTTCTAATAGACCTCTACAGGGTGAGAACTTGGGCAAATGCAACTAGCTTCCAAGGCAGACAAATTCGACTTGGAAGAGGCAGCATCCTGATACTCTGTACTACAGACAATGCCTCAACTCATACTGATCAACCTGGCACACTGCTACTAGTATAGACTTTCTGGTTGGCTCCATCTTTGGTGACTGAGAATTTGCATTTGGACTTGTTACACATTATTGTGGTATCCAAAACATGGACCAACAATACCACCCAAATGTAAGGATCTGTAGAGGAATTTGTTAAACTTGTTCTTTATACTTGGCTTTTACATGACTGGTTTTGTGTTTTGCTTTCCTTCTTTACCACACTGAAAACTTGTTTTGTTTCTAAATCATTTTCTCAGCTGAAGTCATTATGGGAGTATTCCTTCCACCAGATGCAAAATGCTAACCTGTGCTTTCTGACTAGAAGAGGGAAAGTCTTTTTCAAAACAATTAAAAGAGATAAAAAAAACAAGAATTTCTGGTAAAAATATCAATAAATTTACTGAATTTGATTTAAGCTTTTCTTGATTACCTTTTATGATTTGATATTAGGATAGTTTGGTAGCTTATAAATCCAGTAAATAAATAAATATACTACTAAAACTCTAGTTGTCAGTACCTTTAACTAGGCAAAACCCTACATCATAGGGCAACCGTTTTTGAACCAAGGTAACTCAGATGGGCTAACTTATAGAATGGGTCCAAATTTGGGACTCATAAATCCCAATGGAATGAAATTTGGGAAAGTGGTGGTTGCTTCATGGCTACTGGCTGCTGCTGTCACATGATCTTCATTTTCAGTGACAGTTTCTCAGCCAGCCTTGTATTACCTCACTCCTTCCCACACACCCAATAGCTGCCACTTATCTGCCTACTGAGAAGGGATATTTGCAATGTTCCCTGCCAGATTCCCACAAGGAAATTCAGTGGGGAAGCTGACAGGAATTCACTCCTCCTTCCTCTGCTTTTTGCCCACTCTTGGTTATTCTGTTTTTCTGTTTAGGTAAGAAAATATCTCTGAAATGATGACATAACAAGTTGTTTAGTATGTCCTAAAACCATATTGTAATGTATATGTTCTTAAATGCATATTTATTCTAAGTGTATCATTTGGTACTTAGCAGATTGTAGATAGGGAGGAAAAGATAATTCAGAGATCTAGAGAAATTTAGATACTTATTCACCAGAAAGTTAACTGATTATGATAAAAGCCATTTTCAAATCACATATAGTCTACTCCAAATAAATAAACAGATCTAAGGTGTTGCCCCTATGCATCAGACCTAAGATCACCTAAGTATATCCTGGCCCATATCCAGAGCCTGGATATTAAATTTCCCTAGTATTAAAGTCCAGGACACTCCAGCACTATCTGGACCTCTGGAAACATGTGCAAACCTACTGTTAGAAGCAGGATAATCATAACATCAACCCAGGTGTGAAATTCAGGTGGTTCTATCTGGCTCGGGCAAACCAGTAATGGCAGCTGTGAGAGGCTCCGCCCACCCACGTGGATGTCATGATGTTGCTTTTTTGTGATATTTTAAGCCTCTGCGCTTGCGCAGAAGGCTTTGCGCATGTATGGATGATGGTGCAAGCGAAGTGAGCGCTAGCATGGCACGCGCACATTTACGAACCGGTAGGGAAGGTAAGTGAATTTCACCCCTGCATCAACCCAAACGTTACTTTCTGGCCCAGCTTCACTTAAAGGGCATTTATATCTGGTAACCTATGGAGTAGCATATACGGTCAGTGCCATGTTGCTATGATCCTTTCTAGAGCTGGTTATTATGAGTGCTGCCTGAAATTCAGGAGGTCAAATGTTAGGGCTACGTTCCTGTCCTCACTTGCAAGGTTTGTGTGATGCAAGCCCCACCTCGACCCATAACACCTCTTGAATGGTGGCATTCCCAGCAAATGCTTTTGTAGAACTCACATCAATTTCAGTAGTCTCTCTTCTCCAGCTGCCATTTCCAATTACACTCTATAGAAGGGCTCTTCTTTGCTGCTGCCATTCTGCTCCACCTTCTTTCATGGCCCATCTTTTCCCAAGCTCATTGATCTTCCTAGTGGTTTGGCTATAGTGGCTACAACAATGCATGGCATTGAATTTTTTTTAATTGCTACAGGTATTCATAGAGGCAACACCTTATATATGGTTTTTTTTTAACTTGGAGTAGATTATATGTGATTTCAAAATGGAAGACAGTGTAAACGGTGTTTATCGTAATCAGATAACTTTCTGGTGAATATCTAAATTTCTTTAGAACTCTGAATTATCTTTTCTTCCCTATCTGCAATCTGCTAATATGCATTTTTATGGCCATATGATAGTGGCCATAACAATGCATGGCATAGTGGTCTCCTTGAATTCTTAAAAAAAATATTGCTACAGATATGTTTAGTAAGCTAGGAAGTGTTTTCGGAATCTGTGCCCTTGAGTTTGGAGCATTCATATCATTAAGGGTATAGAACTGTGATGGCAAACCTATGGCATGTGTGCCACAGGTGGCATGCAGTGCCTTCTCTGTGGGCACACAAGCTGTCGCCCCAGTTCAGCTCTGCCACACATGTGCCTCCTGCTGGCCAGCTGGTCGTCAGGTCTCTGCTGCGCATGCGCAGTGGCGAGGTGCATGCGGGGGGCCCGTGCACGCATGCACGGGGTGGCAGGGCACTGCGGGGTGCACACACATGCACGGGGTAGCGGAGTGCATGCGGGGCCGCACGTGCATTGCATTTTGGGGGTCCGGGTGTGCGCACGAGCACGCTTTGGGCACTCAGTCCAGAAAAGGTTAGCCATCGCTGGTATAGAATATACTCATGAACAATTCCTAGAAACAGCAACAGCTCCTAATTTCACTGTGTGGCTTCCATGTCTGGTCACTCTCCACAAAGCTCTTTTTCTCTCTTTCAGGCAGGTGGCTTTATGGACATGTTTGGAATGATGAATGACATGATTGGGAACATGGTGAGCTCATTTTGTCTGTATCTCTTTTCCAATATTGTTCTAGTTGATGTTATAGGAAGGGTAAAATCCCTTTAAATGGACAGAGAAACTGGAAAAACTCTGGCTTCATGGATACATTATAACATGATTGTGTTATCAACTTTATGATAACATTACAAAAGCACAGTTTTTGATCATCTGGGCTTCAATTATTGTTGGCTTTAATTACAAGTATTCCAGAGTTCCACGATATGTAGAGAATAGAGTAGTGATGACTGTGGTGTTATTGTCACAGAATTTGTGCTTCTTTTCAAACTATTCCCAGTATGGAGAGGCAAACGCCCAGGGTTATGTATATGTAGCAAATTCCACCTGAGTTCCAAGAAAGAAACCAAGTCAAATTATTCAGCACTACCAATATTCCAAAATAAGATTTGTAAAATAGCTGCATACCTCAGCTAAAATGAGGGAGTTTTCTTAGTGCAGAATTTGAATGAACTTACAGAGGATTTAAAATGAATAAAACTCTTCACCACTTCTAGTGCAGGAGGTGTACAGCCTTACTAATTTATGTACTCTTCATGTGGGCAGAAACAGAATCTCTTTTTCCCATCTCCATATTTGGTTATTTTCCTCATTCTTTCTTGAAAAATACTGCAGAGACAGAGAGTTAAATCAAATCTTGCTTGAGAATTATCAAGAAATAATCAGGAAGGGAACTGAACAACTAAGCTTGCAGGCATTAGATTTTTGATACAGAATCAGAGCTGCATAAGAGCTTTTTCTAAAACTGCTGGAAAATTGTACTTTGTAGTATTTCAGAAGAAGAAAATTATGAATTAACATGAAATCATATGAACTGAATAGCTTTCATCCAAATTATGTTTGATCAGGGAATTCTTTGAAGTGTGCTTCAGGAGCACCATTGAAACTTAATGCTGCTCCTCTTCAGAAGGTTTATTCGTATTTTATACAGTGGAAAGATTCAGTACTATTTTTCTTATTTTATTTTTTATTTTACTTTAGGAGCACATGACAAGTGGTACCAATTGCCAGACATTTACTTCTTCCACCGTCATATCGTACTCAAATCTGGGTGAGGGCCCTAAAGTGTATCAGGAGACCTCAGAGACACGTTCTGCACCTGGTGGGGTAAGAAATTGGCTGTTTCCTTTGACAAAACGTTTAAAGAAGCACCGAGATTGGTTAATTTCCTGGGTATTCATCTGCATGAATACAAACTTAAGAGAAAACAAGAGGTAAGACTTGTTTTCAGGCAATTGTGTGACAATTAACAGTGATAACCAAGGGTACCCTATTTGATCATTTGAAACAAGTTAGTGCCTGCTGAGGCAAAACTGAAGAATTTCAAGGGGAACTTCAAGGAGGCTACCAGCAATATTACATTGTTCTAATTATGACTTGTTCTGCCACCCTCAGATCCGGGAGACGCGGCGGACGGTGCGAGATTCCAACAGTGGACTGGAGCAGATGTCAATTGGCCACCACATCAGAGACCGTGCACACATTATGCAGCGCTCACGCAACCATCGCACAGGTGACCAGGAGGAGAGGCAAGACTACATCAATCTGGATGAGAGTGAGTGTTCTTTGCCATCGCCTTCTTTTCCTGCAGCAGACTGCACAGCATGACCACACTCAGTTGCTGCCTGTCCTATTTTAATTTTCAGGTGATGCGGCTGCATTTGATGATGAATGGAGGCGAGAGACTTCCCGCTTCCGGACACAAAGGGGGCTAGATTATCGACGTCATGATGGAAATACTGGCCGAAGAATTGAGGGGGGTCGTCTTGCTATTCAGGGACCTGAGGATTCTCCAAGCAGACAGTCGCGTCGGTACGACTGGTGAATCCACAGCAGAATTTAAGGGGGGGTGCAGTGCAGTCACCCCCAAAACTACATTCATGCTCTTGTAAGTCTTAATTGTTGTTCCTCGCTTGCACTGTGCGTGCCTTCAAGCTTCTGAGATAAGAGAGTATGGGACCTTGTGAGCCAAACCACCTTTTTCAACATGAGTTGAGTCAGTGGTTTATTTTACAGCCCAGCAGAGTTTGCTTTCTTTTTAATATTTCTGGCACACAAACAAAATGGTAAACTGGTACAGCAACATGCACATTTGTAAGCTGGAAGACAAAGTTGCTGCTTGCAGAGCATGAGGCAATATTAAGATCTGGCAGACTTCCAAAAAAGCATGAATGAGCTTATATTTATTGGCATTTAGCATATTAAAAACTAAAATTGATGTATTTGAGGAATATTTATTGAATTATGTAAACATAATATTAAACCCGGATATTAATAAGATAAAATTATTTCTTATTTTTAAAAAACCCTATTTTTAACAAATAAAAATACTGAGAACAGTTTCTTTAAATGTTTGCAAATAGCTTCAATATTTAGCAAATTTTGATTTTCAGATTCTTGACAAGGTTTTGGGGGATCCCCAGGTGTTCTCAGGTCACACTTTAAGAAATGCTGCCTTGGAGTGATCTGGAATGGCTTCTTTCTCTTCCGACCCGGGTACAGCACGGAGACGGCATTGGTCGCGTTGGTGGATGATCTCTGGAGGGCTCAGGACAGGGGTTGTTCCTCTGTTCTGGTCC